>CADDXX010000770.1:128635-141947 GCA_902810485.1 Alauda arvensis
GTGTCTTCACTGTAATTTGCAAGTTAATACTGTGTCCTTCAGAAAAATCTTCCAAAAATYAGGGAGAAGGAGAGAATCTTTCCTTCTAAACCTCTGCAAATATGTACCCATTTCCAGTTGTGATACTGTGATAATGTAGTGCTTGTCACATGCCCTTTGCTTTTCTCAGTTGTATTTTTGTGATTATTATAAGAATGGTCTAAAACYGTGCTCTCCCCTGCCAATTTTTCATTTTTACGACAGAAGCAGTGTCAGACTTGAGCAGTGACACAATGTTTTGACTTCTTTGAATATTATTTACCAGTGTAAGTTTTGAGCAGTTCACATTTGGCTGGCACTTCTGTTCATACCCAGTGAAACCTGCTCTGTGCTAAGATCAAAAGGAATCATTATTCTGATTCACTGAGCGTAAGGAGTCATAAAGATCTTCTTATAACACTCTGGCAAGGACAAAAAAATAKCTTGGCACTAAACCATGTATAGGGCTGTGATTATAACATAATGGTAGATGATGAAAATGAAATCCATTCCTAGAACATGACTGTAAAGATTTATCTAACTATAGCCTGTAAAAGGTAATTTGATTGCTCTCGTTCGGCAGCAGGACCCACGAGGTGCAGGCAGAAGGGTGGGTTATGTCTCAGGGTGACTTGTAGAAGGAGTTCAGCTGCTGTTTCACCCTTTTAAGCCTTTGTGCCACAGATATTCCTCAGTTTTTCAGTTAAGAGCAAAGCCTGAGATCTGTAGACTCAAAGAGCASTAAAAAGGCACTGGCATACCTTAATGTCAGGGTGGTCCTGACATTAAAAATTAAGAAACTTTTTCTAGGCACCCAAGTCTTCTTTGGATTTTGACAGAGCAAGCTTCCTTTGTACTTTCCCTGAGAAAACAGTAAGTTAGAAATGTGCACAGGACTTACAGACAATTTTTCTAGAACCCTTAACATTGCAATCCTGCATTTATTTGTAGACTTTTTAAAAAGATGCAGAGRAGAGTCACCATCTTTCCCTCTATTTCTGTACCTGTGGTAGCTGACTGTAGCCTGTAAAAATCACACGTGCCTCGGGTTACAGTGTCAATGAGGACAGTACCACTTGATTTTCTCTTCCCTGGTGGCTTTTCAGAGGAAGATTTTTGCAGCTCCATGAGTTGAGCTAGGACAGAGGAGGAGAAGCAAGCTATGTCAGAGACAGGAACTTCTTTGGTGGCAGATTATTTTCTCATTCAAAGGTACTTAATTCCTAGCAATGATCAACCTGAATTAACGTTTTCCTGAGCCATGTCAGATTTGACCCAGGGAAGCATAGTTTCAGCAAAAATCATAGTTTCAGGAGAAAAAGGCATTTTGCATTTGGAATGTGGAAGCCAATACATTGTCTAGGAAATGGCCCTCTGGGATCTCAGCCTATCATCACTGAAGTGTGAAGTTCTAATTGTATTGCTTTTCATAATGTATCTGCTACATAAATATTATTCAATACCTGCAAATTTGCACTAGTGGGAAATGGAGAGGTTATAATGCAGGGAAGATTTATGCCAGCTAGATGCTGGGCTGTCATGATTAAAAATTTTCCACCCATTATGTGAATCCTATTGATCATTGCAGGAAGCAGAAAATTGTGCTGTTCATTGATTTTGCGTGGCTGCAGAATGCATTAGGCCTGATGCATTTGATGGGTAGCCAGCTTTTCAAAGGAAGTTCAGTTAAGCTAATYTTAGTTCAGAGGAATATGCACAATGGAATAAGAACCCTTGTAATTGCAAGAGCAAATAGAAGAGTCAGAGGACTATATTATGAGCCATATCAGCATAAGAATTAGACGTGAGCCTTCCCAAGGCACAACAGTAAAACGCATCGAGGCTTTGATGCTGTTTTTCATGAACGTAGCAATTACTGGATGAATTGGGTTTTAGTTTCTCACCCATCAGCCAAGATAGTGAACAAAAAGCAATTAGTTTTTCTGCCTCCTTAGCAAAGGGGAGTTATCAGGTTTTCATCGACTCCTTAAAATAACATGTGAAGAAATGAGTTTGAATCCAAAAGCAGAGCAGGAAGGGTACAAGGGAAGAGGGGAGAGGAAAAGAAAGAAAATTTGCAGGCAGAGGGAATTTTACCTTTGAAACTTGTTTCTACTGATTTGGTCCTTATTATCTCTGTCTTTTTATTAGCTTATGATAATGCTTAGTGTCATCTCTGTATCACAAGCTGCATTTCCTATGAATAAAGGCTTTGAGCAAATTTAATCCCCAAAATAAATTCTGTCAGTATCTAATGCAGGGATTAATTCCAATCTTAGAAATAAAGRGAAGAAAATATTATTTTGCATCCCAGCTGGATGCTGTCTTACTGGCATGTTAATACAATGCAARGAGTTACATCTCTGTGATAAAGGAAATATTAAAATTGCACATATCTTTGGGTAGTACATTAACTCTTCCTGTAAGTCCAAGAGATAGAGATCATTAAACATCTGAGTCACTTCTAATAGTGGCACCCAAGCTACTTGGATCCTCCAAAACTTTTGATGGGTACATATCCTTAAGCATAAGAACATATTTAKCCCAGATTTTTGTTCTTTACTTGCTAGTTCTAGTAATTTTATCAAGAAAAATGAGTAGTTATATTACTATCCACAGAGTATGCTAATGCTTCATTTATATTATGCCAAAAATGCTACCAGCAATATTAAAAAGTATTTTTAAATGTAATACATGTATCTGTGTTTACTCAAATGATATCTTGGATTAGGTAAAAAAAAAAACCCCACATGGGTATTAGCACATCCTCACTGGTTTATGTCTTACAACATGAGATTTTCAAAGCAGAGTTTCTGTAACTGCCAAATGTAAAGGCACAGCTCCTTTAGCTTTCACACATCATTAGGTGAACAAAAGCTGCATTTGACCTTCCATGCATAAAAGCAGCAACAAGTGAGGTTGGAGAGTTCTGTTTATGTGTTTGCTAGTGGTTAGTACCTGAGGGAAAAATGGAAAGTTTTAGTCTTAGTACTGCCAAGATGCTGTAACTGTAAACATGAGTGTAAACTCTTCAAATAAAATTACACTGAACATACATACGTGATCGTCATAAAAATCCATGGAAAATTTCCATTTTTTTCTCTATTAAAGGCACAGATCATAGCGTGTATTTAATTTTGCCAGCAGCCTAAGAAAATTCCAGTAAAGTTTATCTGTGACTAAGTCCTACCAACATTTGAACAATAACTCTGAAACCCTGCAAAGACATATCCCACATATCTCCCACTGAAATCCTAATCTGTAATGAAGAAGCAAAGCCCTGTGCAGTAGTTTAGTTATTCAACTGCTTCCTAAATATAGCCATGTCTGGGGGATTAAAGCAACAGCATCAAAAACAGKGTTGTAACATGAAACGTCAGGATTTGAAAGAATGGGAAATGACATAAGGAGCAAGGATCACAGCTCTGCACKGAGGTCTTTAGCTGTGCAGCCCAGAGAATAGATTTGCTCTTGTCTGGAAAGCAGCCCAGCTCAATTTAAAAGACCAGGTTCAGGAATTACTCAGACACAGCGTGTGTCTGACTAGACTGGAGCAATTGAAATATTTGCTCACAMAGATGCTTATCAGACAATGTATTCCTCTTTTGACAGACCTTTCATCAATATTATTTAACAGTTGTTTACTCCTAGAACATCCAATTACCAATTAAATGTTATTAAAAGCATTGCATCACTTTTCACTGATCTAATTCTGCTSTTTCCTCAGGAAAATGTCACGGACCACAGGCTTTAACTTTTAGCAGCAGGCAAATCTGAACTGTAATTCTGTACTGTGCATCAAACTGCATGGCTATAAACRATGAGGGGTAACAAAGGAGCACATCCAAAAACCCAGGGGTAAATCCAAAAAAATTGCTGATGGATAAACCACTTGCAAGCTTGAGGGTCTCTGCTGCAAACCAGAGGGTTTCCTCTCTTGTTTTGCGCAGTATTTCATGGTGGCAGCCTCTGAGATTTCAGGCCTGTAAGAGCCACTGTACTGCCCATATTCCTTGTGTTCACAATAGTTGTCAAAAATCATTGCAGGGCAATTACASTAAGTACCAAGACAGAGGAAAGAAAATGAGATAAAATGCAAATGAAGGGAGATGATTCTGAAGCTGTGGGGTGTGATCTCAGTGACCTCCTGTGGGGCTGTGAAGAGGCACAGAAATAAGCTATGCAGTCTTGCTRCTTCATAATTTTTGCAGTAAGATTTATTTTCTGACTTCTAAAAGCGTAATTTGCAAGAATTAGAGGTTTATAAGTCACTTGACTCCTACTCGGGAGGGCATACAGGTAATTTGGGAGGGGCAAGGGAGAGAAGCAGCTCTGAAACTTGAAATTAACATTTTCATTTTGTGTTGCTAAATACAGAGAATTTTTATTTCTTGTGAACCCTGTGAATGGAAGCCATCAAATATCAGAGTCAAGTCAGTAACAGGCTTGGACCACCATGGCTGTCAACCAAAAGAAGTAAAAAACTGTAAGAGTTGGCTTTTAAACCATGTCCCTGGAATATCTTAGTTTATCTAAAACTTAGGGCTTCTTCTGCTCCAGAGTCAGGCTCATCTGTAAAAGGTGTCCTGCATCCCATCTGGAAATTAACAGCTCTTCATCTGTTATGCCTTCATAAAGGAATGATGGTTTGGATAAAAAGCCAAACAAAGGTCAGTATTATTTTCAAGAAGAGTGAAGTACTGATTTGTTGGGTTTTTTTTGTTTTGTTTTTGGGATTTTTTTAAGAGGAATTTTGGAACAGGAAATAGAACCAGAAAAACATCAAATCATTGTACAAGACCATGAAAAATTCACACAGAAAAAAATTAAAGATTTTTGATGAGCAATGTGGAATCCATTTCAGGGTTCAAGATCATGGCCATTATTATAGTTCACAAAATCTGGGTATTGTTACAGTGTCTAGTCCCCAGTAATGGGACATCTCCTATGAGTCTTCCAGCAGGGAGAGAATCTTACCAGTTTGTCTAAGACAGGTCAAGCAGCAAATATTATCATTAGGATGGGAAAAGAAAGTTTAGCACAGTTTAAACTGAAATGAACCATTTCARTCCTTCTCACTAGATTTGTTCTCTGGGCACTGAGGTGCTCCACTCCCTCTGGATGGSATCTTGTCAGTGTGCCAGTGTTTCTGCAGCCCTGGTGAAAACACTGATGCGATTTTTTTTTCCAATATACCTTTCTCTTTTTCTTTCCTGAAATGCCATCTCTCTCCTGCCACCCTGCTCCCCGCCTCCCATCCCAATGCCCAGAGATTTGTTAGCTGTATCTAATACAYCTAATTCAGAGCATGCACCATGGTACAGCTGCTGGGGCTTTGAGGAGATGGAAGAATGAGAAGCTTTTTGGCAGAGTCCCTGAAACACTGGTAGGATGAATTGTTGAGGAATCCCGAACAGCTTGAGTGTTAAAACAGCCCATATCCATTTCTGTGGCTTTCTGTCAGTTCCCATRTATAATCTGTGGTGTTTGCTGACCTCCAGCTTTGCACCTGGGATGTACTCTGTAATCCAAGAAATGCCTTTTGTTCACTAAACACTTTTTCTTAGAAAACTCCCGAAGTTTTCAGTTGTGTAGGTTCACTCTTTTGAGTGTCATGGTCCATCACAGTGTTTTGAAGTATTGCTCATTTAGATAGCTACATCCTGATAAACATTGAAAAGCTGGTTATCATATTCATGGTAGGTCATGCATGAGTTTTATGCATTATTTGTGTCCCAAATAACTTTGATCATTCCACAAAACATCCTATTAAATGTCTGCTACTTAATGATACAAATAAATGACAATTTTTCATATCTGAAACTGGTTTTYCTCCCTTTTGATGGAAATTGAGGTTGTTGTTCAATTTCCATTAGATCTCCTTTTTAATTATAAACCATGATTTCTTTTATTTCAGATTGCTAAATGCAGTGGAACAAAACTGATCTCAGAGAATTAAGTTCTATTYAGATTAATTTTAATTTTATTACCACTTTGCCCATAGGGTTTGCCTTCTGTGTTTGGCAAGAGAGAACTATTTAAAAATACAGTATTATAAAAAATACATTAGAGAATAGTAAAAGGTGCATTGGATGGYGAGGTGGAAGAGAGAAAGAAAGAAATATCAGTTGCTAGAGTTGCTAAAATTAGGTGATAGCTATTTGCTTAMCCCAAAATTAGGTAAGCTATGAATTGATGAGAGCTGAGCATSGTGTGTCCATCTGGCTTATTATAAATGTGCTCTGGTGAACGCGCCTCCAGCGCCCTGAGGAGTGTCATGCTCCATGCTCTGCCTCTTCCCCAGCWAAGTGCTGCTTCCCTGGGCAGCTTTATTTACCTGAGCAAATGGCTTTGGGCTGTCCTGGCCAGCTCAGCCCCAGCTGCTGCTGCAGTGCCTTGGCAGGAGCTGCCTCTCCAAGCCCACACAGCTCTGGGTGACCCTCAAGGAAATGTGAGCACATCCAGGGAACTCAGTGACCTTCCACTCCCTGTGGTTCTTCACTGAAGATTTTAACTCCTGCATTTGACCTCAATTTCTTTAGAGCATTTTAAAATGAGTTAAGGTTTAATACCTGCTTTTGTCCTTTTCTGAAGTGCAGCCACCGTGAATTGCTTAATTAACTCATTAGGGCCCTAAGCCAAGCAGGTATCTRAGCCAACCATGCCTTTAAGACCCATTGTGAAAGGGCTTTGAACTATCCATGCCTGAACCCACAACATGTTCTTTTCCATGCTTGAAAACCTCTGGCAACACAATGTAAAGTCAGAGTTAAAGGGTGTTTGAAGACAATTTGACACGCTATTTTTCTTTATTTTAAAAATACACATAAGTTCTCAATTTCCTTGCAAAAGCAATTAGCTCTGCAGTTCATTCTTGTTATTTATTAGAAATTATTTGTAGCCTTCTAACCCCATGTTCCCTAATTTACTTGAAGAYTTCAGGTTGCCTCAGTTTACCTTGTTGTCTAGATTGCTTCCACTTAGCCAGAAGTAATATTAAATGTTATAGAGCTCTATTTACTTCCCTTGTCTTTTGCTGTAAAAACTTTCTCTGGAGTATGGGTTTTTACTGTTTTCTTGTTTTACTTTTTACTGGTTTACTTTTTTATTAGTGAGTGACAATTAAATTGGAAAGTGGCAGCCAGAAGCATTACTCACAGTGAAAACTTAGCCTTTGAAATAAGGTTTTGTAGTATTTTCTAAGGAAAGAACATAACAAGCAGTAAGACAGGGAAACAGGCCTGTTATCTGAATGTAACAGATACAAGTAATAAGTGAAATATAGAAACCAAAATAACAAATGGTACATTGTAAATCACRTCCTCTTTTATCTCGATGGCACAAAAAACAACATAGGTGTATGCTTTGTTTTGCTAGGAATTTTCTTAGCAATTTTAAGTTTTGTGAGTTGCTTCTGTGCCCTATACAAGGTGGGAATTTTGTCAGGTAATTACATCTTAAATTCCAAATTCTGTGGAAAAAATCTGCTCTTTCATGCAAGTAAGCTCCAAWGGATTAGAAGAATGTAGGAAGAGTAAAAGATGTTGGCTGGAGAACAAAATGCCATTATGTTTCCCATCATGGAAAAAGAGATTCCATAATGCTCTATTGTTCCATTTTTTGCTCTTATGGAGGAAAAAAATACCCTGTGCTTCCTTTCAATGACAGTTGTTAAACATTCTCTAGCCTATCCCCCAGTATAAAAATATTTTATGTCTGAGACTTGAATAAAAAATTTCATTCCCTGGTTCTCCTGGCAGTACCTACATCTCACCTGCTTAGTCATATTGAAGGCATATACTGGCCTTTATAAAGGAAAGAAAAAAGCKACATTCTTTTTTAATAAATATGCTCACAAAGTTTAGAAATCAGTCCAGATGAGGGAGAGACTCTTTCTTAAGTGTGCCATTAACCATCACTTTGAAAATACTGAAATAAGCAGAAGCATGCTGATGATTTTTGTAGGAAATCTCATTGTCAGCAAAATAAATTCTGCATTCTTAGAAAAAATTTCCTGCTATAAATATATATCAAAGAAGTAGTCTATTGGACAGAGACGAATCAATCAGTAGTGTTTCCTTAGGAATTCTATGGAATTCTTTAACAGCCTTCCCCCATGTAGTAATTTCTGTGAAGTTTTACCACGTGTGGTCAATACAAGGGCACTGCACACACCCTCCAGCAGCCATGGAKCCATCACATCTTGCTGTGAAATGTCTAACTTATGAGTGGTTAATAAAACCTATGCAAACATGGATTGAATATTCCTATTTTGTGTATGCTGCAGAGAAATCTGTTTCAGTATTTCACAAAGCTATTTCTGGAGTTTTTTGTTCTCTTGTTCAATTAATTCCGAAGCCAAAATTCACAAGGTACATGCAAACGTTTGAGATGGTTATCTGACTGAGCACATCTAAAGGGTCATCTTCTTTTTCTTACAGAAGTTCAAGCTCATTTTTTGTCTATCCAGTAACATTCTCAAAATGCAGTGTTTGAAGTTAGTGACAAGACAGATAGAATGGCAAATTGGAAGGGCCATCGGAAGGATCTTGGTAATAATTTCAGCTTTTTAGTGTAAGAAGTCTTTCTGTAGCAAGACCAAATTACTTCATTTGGTGATAAATCCCTGGGGCACAGCACCTTGCATGCCTGCATCTAGATGAACCAGGTAATTTTATGGACTGACTGGAAATTTCAGATGACAATTAAAACCATGTAAAAATTACATGCACTAGGAAGCCAATCTAGTCTTATCAGCTTCCAAGGACTTGCTAGACAGATTCCTTCCTTTCATTTTTCTCATACTTGTTCTTTTTTTCATTCTCTGTGAAGAGATAAAGCATTAAATTAATTGTGAAGATACTCTAATGGCTTACCAGAGTAACATGTAAAGCTCCATGTACRAAGGGTTTCAAGAGCATTTTAAAAAGAAGACAGCACTATATATTTTTTCCATTCATTGGAAAATTTCGAGCTAAGTTTTGTGACAGGGAAAAAACAATAAGATCTTGGAAGTCTTCTAGCTTGGGSTGAAGAATGTGAGATGAAGGGGGGTTAATAGATAAAGCACTGCAACTGCACTTTGGAGATCAGYAATTGTGAAGTGAAAACCTCTGCATCATCACAACCAAATTTAGATAAATTTTCTTTTCAGATGATGAAGGTTCTCATCATTGACCTGTTCCTCCTTTGAATTATCTGTGCAGCTTCTTGTGCTCCTATTAGTGGTTAWGAGTATTTACAGCCTATCTACCTGATTTTTCAACATTCTTTATATCCAATTTTATAAAACTCCCTGCACATAAATCTTGCTAAATAGGTCAAATTTCAGAATGTATTTTTAAAAAGGTATAAACTCTATTACATGGTAATTATCACATTGACTATATAACATAATTTTTTAAATAATTAAACTGTTCAGATTAGTTTTACCCTCTGCTTGATTGCTGTATGGGYAGCTGTAATTAACCTCTACTGATGTTAATTATGCACAAAGCGCGATCTTGGAGCTGCTGACCACGCAATTTGTTAAACAACTCAGGCAGTGATATGGCTTTCACTGTGTTTCTATGCACTCTTTCAACTTATGGCACAATGTGAAGTCAAAGTGCTGAGAGCTGTGSTTTGAAAAAAAATGCAGAATTTGTTTRCACAGTAAAGTCATTGAAATTCACTTGCTTGGAGTCAAAATGAGTTGAGGTGCCACCAAGACATTTCCGTAAGGTTCCTGCTGCACAAAACTTTAGTAAAAGTTTACCAAGCCAAACTAAATGTGATTAAATTCCTSAAAGGACTCCTTTCATGAAGGCTCAGTTTCACCAAGAGCCTGTACACAACAGGAACACCATTCCACATACTCCCTCTGCACTACTTCATAGGTGCTGGTAGGAACCTCACATGACGCGAAAGAGTGAGGACACAGGTACAATCTCTTTCATGTTGTAAAAGGTGTTGGTATTTCAATAGAAAACTGCTCAGGGAGTTATCCTATGTAGAGATGAAGTTTTATAGGTTGGTTTTTAAGATTTTAAGGGAAAATTCTTACTCCATTACCCTACAGAGGATTAACTTRTGTTTCACACAGGGATCAAACCAGTTTATTAGTGCACAGCTTCTCCAAGCTGSAAGTAAGGCTGGAATTAGAATTGCAAATAATTCTACAAACAGACCAAAGCAATTAGGCTGAAGCAGCCCATTTTCTGTTAAAATGAAGAAAGCTTAACTGTTTAAAATGCATGTTTAAATGTGTGTTAAAACATCAAGTTTGTGATTTGTTCGTAAACAAGTGCAGCAAAGAACCCAGGATAGAAGCTGTCTAGGAACAACTGGGCGCTCAAGGATCAGTCTCTATCAGGAAGGGGGCTGGAGCCTGTGGGGCCTCTGAAAAAAATCTATAATAATCACTTTATGGAAATGTGGTCTTTATCATCCAGTTCTGTTGGATAGGAGGAATAGCCAGGAGTAAAAATGTTGTGTTTGTGATGCTGGGTGGAGGCTGGTGGGCCAACTAATAAGTTAGCCATGCTCCCCTGGAAAGAGAGCAGCCCTTAGGCTCAAGCTTGCCACACTCCCTGGAGGGGTAAACTCTAGCCTGCAGACTTTGCAATCACGACAGAAAAAGTGTCACCCCCAACATGCTTTGCTGTTCCTATGTTAATTCGTTGTAACCCAGTGGCCCTTCCCCCTTGCTCCAACCCTGGGCCCTCAGATGATGATGGTCCTGATGTTCTACCCTGCTCTTCCTATATAAACCCCTGATCTCAGGCTCTTGGTCCCTGGACTCCTCTGAGGAAGAAGCTGAATAAAGCCTCCTGTGGAACCCCAAACGAAGGCGCCATCTCCTCTTTCTGTGTAGCCCTGAACAGCTGATATCCCAAAAGAGCCGAAATCCCTCAGTGGCAGCAGACGTGCCTGTGCCTCACGGATGCCCTTTAAGGACACTTCTCTAGGAATGTTGTGTCACTGCCCACTGCTGGTCTTGTGCCAAAGGCTGGGGTTGGTTCAGCAGAAAAAGAAGATGACCTCGGCATAAGGCCGTGGGAAAACCCTTGTARTTGTGATGAGGAAATGGCTCACTCTCAAGATCCCCATGTTATTCTATGTAAATTGTTGCTAGAAAGTTCTTAGTTTTCCCTGTTACTACTGGTTACCTTTTGCTGCAAAAATTATAATATTTCTAATTGTTCTTTCCCATTGGATCCCTCCCTGCACCCAAGTGTATAAATAACCCTGCTCTACCCTGGAACCTGCTCTTTTCTGGTTCTTTCCCAGTGTACGCCATCCTGTTTGTTGGTTTTGCCTCACTAAAGTTCTGTTTCCAAACAATCAGATCAGAGTTGTCTCTCTCCCTAAAGTCGCCAGAAGCCAATTCCCGAAGAAGCCACAATCAGACTATCCAGGCTAGGACCAGGCAGCTTTAGCCAAATTCTTATGGTCCTCATGGCCATTTAGATCTGTAGAGTTCCCTGCTGTGGAGAAACCTCTCCGGAGTTAGTCCCTTACTTGTGCATTTTCTTGCCACTGAAAAATACAGAACATGATAGTTTGGTGTTCTTTGCAKACTGACTAGATTACTTCAATAGCAGGAGAAAAAAACCACCAATGCCTTGCASTAAACCATCAGTGAAATTACATTTGGTAATGTGAAGAAATTATATTAGTAACTCGGAAATAAAATGCCCAATATTATAGTGGGACTAAGTKAATATAATATGAAAACTTATTCAGAAAAATGTATTTGTAATTCTTAAAAAGCAATGTTAAAGAACTGACCTTGGTTCTGTTCCTCTCTCTTGCAGCTCTTCATGCATTGAGGAAATTAGACAGSCCCTCCTTCATCAGCAACTTCATCCAGCTGATGTTCCGCAGAAGATCTGCCGAACTTCGTCTGCTGGATGAGATGAACCAATGTCCGTCAGTGACCTCCACTGGAGATGGAACCTACCTGCAGGGCAGAGGGGACCAGCTGGAGCTCCGGCAGAGCTGCTGCTCACAGCTGAGCCTGTGGGATGCTCCAGAAGCTCCTGCTGTCCTCCTCCCTGTTGGCAGCTCCCTCCCGCCCTCAGGTCCTGCCTCAGACCCAGTCGGGAACCCAGCCAAGTGAGGCCAGAGGCAGRGCACCCTTCCCATCTYCCYYGGGCAWGGCTGCAAAGCAGCCGCTGTGTCTCCCTGGGCCTGTGTTTGGGCTCTGCTGAGCCCAGAGCCGGCCAGCTTGTGCTCTGCTGTCCCAAGAGCGTTCTGGGCGGGCAGGAGAAGCTGCACACAGCGGAGCAGGGGGCAGCTCGTGTTTGTAGGGGCCGGGGCTGCGCGCCCAAAGCAACACGTGGGGACACACTTGGGGGAAGGAAGATGAGCTGGAGCTGGAGTGCCTGTGCTGCAAGGTAATTGAAACTTGCCAAGGTTTCTTAAGTGTGTGCTGGTGTTCCCTGGGAAATGTACAAACTTGGGGAAATGGCTTTGGAGGAGAGGGGCTTGCTTCTCCAGGAAAGTGCCTCCCCTGGAGCCCCCAGTGTGAGGTGGGTACAGCTGTCTCCCTTTGGCCCCCTGTGCTCCTTGCAGTCCTTGAGGCCTGCTGAGCTTGGCAGAGGGGCGTGGGAAGGGAGAAATGGGAAGAGCAGCWTTGGCATCTGCCTGGGCCTGTGGACACCAACCCAACACCCRTGGCACGCTGTGTTCCCCCCTTTGAGCACAGGYCTGWGCCAGATCAGCYCTGTCCAGTAGAGAGTCCCAGAGCTCTCTTGGAGAGCTGTCAATTCAAAGGCACACATGCACACACTAATGCCATCYTCCCTACTGGTGTGTTTGAACTCTTGGCAAGATGCATTTGCCTCTTGCTTCCTGGAASCTGCTCAGCTCCAGGGCCAGCACCGAGCTGGGCTGTGCGGGCCAGGCACTGGGAGAGTCCTTCCCTGGGCTCTTGGCCGGTCTCGGTGTGTCCCGGGCTGTCTTAGACACTGGGGGCAAGGGATTCCTTCCAACCTGGGGCACTATGGGCAGGCTGGGGGCAGCCCCAGGGCATGGGGCAGCGTGTCCAAGGGCCGTTGGTGCAGCATGGTTACCGTGGAACAGGGTGTCCAAGGGCTGTTGGTGCAGCATGGTTACCGTGGAACAGGGTGTCCAAGGGCTGTTGGTGCAGCATGGTTACCGTGGAACAGGGTGTCCCAGGCAGCCCTTTGTGACACGTGGTGACATAGGGGCTGCCAGCACCACGGCCACGCCAGAGCGCTCGGTGCTCGCGACGGGAGAGGACGCAAGAGAGCGGTGCTGTGAGGAGCCCTCACACAGCAGCTCCTTC
>CADDXX010000770.1:144845-243561 GCA_902810485.1 Alauda arvensis
CACGCAGATGCACAGGGCATGGCAGCGATGCACTGCTCTGGTCCCACAGAACTGCCGCACTCATGTGGAGAAGCATCGGCTCATCAGAAGCAGCAATGGAGAAAGTGCTTGCAGCACTGCTCTCTGTGATGCAGGACGGGCCACTGCACAGCATTTTCTTCTCCAGAGGGGACAACGAGGCTGTCTTTGCCCTGGCTGTGAGTTTCTGGAGCTGGCCTTTGCTCACCCTCCAGCAGTTCCCTATGCTCTCCCTGCCTTGCAGCTCCCTGCCTCAGGCACTGGCCCAAAAGCTGGGCTCAGGGACAGCAGGCTGGGTGCCCCCCTGCGTCTCCCCTGGGGCCCTGCCACACACACACCTCAATACTGAGTGCTGCTTTGGGGGGCTTTGTCTTTTGCAGGCAACTCTGGTGCTGTGGTGGGTGATGGGCCGTTCGTTCCGGTGGCGGGAGGCTATAGACCTTCATTCCGACAACGTGTTTGTGGCTCTGCTCTTCCAAATCTTCAGCACCACAGAGCAGATGCCACAGGAGGTTGAGAACTTCTGGACAGCGTGCCAGGAGGAACACTGCCTTCCCACCAATCCCAACAGGTTCCGGTCATCCTGTCCTTCCCACGCCCCTGCAGCCAGGGCCAGGGCTCCCAGTGTGACCTGGTCTTTGCTCTGCACACAGGTTGGTAGTGCAGACCATGAAGACTCTGCTCTGCCGGCTGGGCTGGCATCAAGGGCTGGTGGCTCTGGAGCGCAAGCACTTCTGGGACACCCTGCTCTGTGCCGATACCCAGCACTATGCAGCGGGTCTGCTGGCCAGGTGAGACCCCCTTCTCCCTGCTGCTGCTGGCGTTTGTGCCCTGTGCCTGGAGTGCCCCACACAGTTCCCCCGTGGTTGTGGGCAATAGGGCCTTGTCACCAAGGGATGGCCCAGCAGAAAGGAAAGGGCTGGGAGAGGAGGATACCCAGGAGCAGCCACCCCCCTTTTTCAGGCCCACATGCCCTCGCAGGGTGCTGGGGAAAGATCAGACCTCTGCGATTCAGTCCTGAGAGAGGTTTGCCTGCCCGGCTCAGGACCTCGGTGCCTTTTTTTCCCCTGCCAGGGAGATGCGCCGTGGCTTGAGCCCACTGTGTTCCCGCATTGCATTGTGCCTGCTCAGCCTGCTCATTGGGAAGCAGCCACGCTGGGATCTGCCTGCCCTGGCCTTTCTTGTGGAGGTGAGCCTGAGGGCCAGCGCTGCTGAGCTGAGCTGCCTCCAGCTCTCTGGCCTCTCGCAGCTGCAGCCGCTTGGGACGCTGCCTGCACCCAGTGCTGCTGCTGGGCCCGGCCCTGGGCGCTTCTGGGCTCCTGCTGGCYGGGTCCCCTGTCACTGCCCTGTGCCTTGCAGGTCCTGCAGTGTCTGGACTTGAGCAAACACGGTCACAGTGCCCTGACGGTCGTGTCCAGGCACCTGCCCAGCAAGTGCAGGGAGAGGCTGCGCCTGGAGCTCAGAGGCCTCGAGGTGCTCAGCAAGGAGCCCTCACTGGTGAGAAGGGRGGAGTGGCTGAAGCCGCGCTGGCAGCACGAGGCTGGGGAATGCAGCAGCCCCTTGGGCTTGGCTGGRCTTTGGGTGGTGGGGTAGCTGCTCCCAGCTCTCCTGCCTCCCTCTTCACCTGCCCCAGTGCCTTGGAGCAGGCCTCTGGCTGCTGGGCCCTGCAGCAGCTGGGTAGGGTTGCAGGGCCAGGGCGCTGCTGATGCTGCAGCCGTTCATGGCTTCACAGCACAGCCTTGTGTTGCACACAGAGCGCAGAAATACGTGGCATGTATCGACGCCTGGTGGAGCAGCTGGCTGATCCAAACCCAGAGATGGTCAGCACAACCCTCACTGTGCTCAYGCGTGTGCTCCAGGAGAAGAGCCTCAAGATAGCCAGCGTCACCGCGCTAAAGCTGGCTGAGCCACTGCTGCCACACTTTGAGAATGTAAGGCTCGGTGSCCCCAGCCACGGGCACTGGATGCTGCCCTGTGCAGTTCTGGGCCTTGACCACGATGGGCCCCTATCAGTTGGTGCTGAGATCTTCTCCTTTCCTYCAGGACAACAGCCAGGTGCAGCTGCTCTCCATCCAGCTCTTCGGCGAGGTGATGGAGCAGGTAGTGGAAGAGGGGAAGAAGCCTCTCGCCACAATCGTCAGCCAGAGCCTGCTCCCACTCTTCCTGCRCTGGCACAATGAGAACCGGAGTGTGGCAAAGGTGAGGGTTTGTGTGATGCTGCTSCATCCCTGCAGGGGGCTCGGCCGCCTCCAGCCCTGGCGCCTSACGGGCTCCAGCCTCCCCCTGGCCTTGGCACAGGGACGCAGGACCTGTGCCCTGTGCCCTGATGCCACCTGCGGCTCTGTGCTGCTCTCCAGGCCTCTCGCRAAGCCCTGCTWTCYGCSRYACGCTTCTTGGGGAGGARGGATCTSSARGAGCTKCTGRCARAGAAGCAGCRGATGAGATTTGCCGAGTGCCTGGTAAGGACAGCCTGGAGAAGCCCCCTGCCCCCGGTGCTCAGTGSGAGGGGCTGGCAGCTGTGCCCCTGGCCCTCTGTGCTGCAYCCAGGGGCGCCGGCCCGCGCCCCACACGCTGCTCCCGGCCGAGGGGCAGAGCCCGCGCCAAGCTTTCCCTCCTGGCTCTCCGCAGCTGCTGGAGGAKGAGAGCCGGGCGGCCSAACACCTGCGCTGGGCCCTGCGGTACCTGCAGAGCCCGCACAAGTCCCTGCGAMGGGCGGCCGTCAGGCTCATCGGTGAGTCMCCAGCCCCGCGTCCCTGCCCGCCGCCCCGCCCGGCTGCTGCCCCCGCAGCGGCACTCGGCAGGCGGCAGGGCCCGGCTGAGCCCTGCCGGGGCACGGGGGCTGTGGCCTCGGGGCTGGCAGCSCCCGTGTGGGCCAGCGGTGCCGCCCGGGGCCGTGACACGCTCTTGTGTGGTGCTTGGCAGGGGTCGCCGGAACGCTCATGCTGGGGCAGGAGGAGGAGCTCCAGGTCCTCACTGAGGGTGAGTGAGGGCAGCGCGCTGGCAGCGGGGGCCGAKGGGCAGCTGCMAATGCCGGGCACGGAGCTCCACTGCCCGCCCGGGCTGCGGAGGACTCTGCTCCCTGTGCGGACCAGGGCCGGTGTGGGTGGAGCGCCGAGAGCTYTCGGGGACACGTCGAGGATCCGCGGCCGGCACCTCCCGGCCCGTGCCCTTGTCTSCCGCTCCCTCCTGGCCGTGGCAAGAGCGGGGTGGGACGGCCCTGGCAGGAGGCTTTCCTTGGACTGCCGCAATCCGGCCTCTGACCTTGGCTCTGTTCCTCTCTCTTGCAGCTCTTCAAGCCTTGAGGAAATTAGACAGCCCCTCCTCCGTTRACAACCTTATCCAGCAGACGTTCAGCAGACGATCTGCCGAACTTCGGTCTGCTGGATCAAATAAACCGATGTCCTCCGGYGACCTCCAGGTCCCACTGAAGATGGAACCACCTCCACAGCAGAGGCGACCCGCTGGAGCTCCAGGCACAGCTGTTGCTGCGCACAGCTGAGCCTGTGGGAAGCTCCAGGAGCTCYTGCCTTTTGCTCCCTCCCTCCCTTCCTCCAGCCCTCAGACCCTGCCCATACCTTTGGTGCGTCCCAGCTCACCCCTTCGCTTCGCTTTGCTTYGCTTCGCTTAATAAACAGTTTGATTTCTTCATTTCACCCACGTCTCTGTGGAGCACAAAACCTGAGCCCTGGGACACACAGGGCCCTGCTGCCRTTCTCTGCTGTGCTGTGCATTGTGCACTGACAGAGARCAACAGGAGCAGCTCAGGCTGCAAAGGTGCCTGTCCTGCAGGTCCTGCAGTTGCACAACATCGTGCTGAGGTCGTGCTGAGCACGCTGAAGGGGACAAAGRCCCTGGGTKTTAGAAGAGCCAACTTGAGTATGCTCTGCACCCAGCCATGAGGGATTCCATTCCAGCCCATGCCATCATCCTCCTGCATTGTTTGATTCCTGTTAAAACAGTATTCCCGCTTTTTCTCCCAAGCCTCTTGTACCTGCACAGAGTTACCCACAACTAAGTGTAAAATTTGCTCTTTCTTCCTTAATTCTATAATTCCAGTAAAATCTTTCAAAAACGTTACCAGTTTGAAATCCTGAGCACTGCCCACCTGCTCTGCCATTGATSGGTCCTCAGAAGTTGCACTCAGTGCATAAAAGAAGAGGCAATCCTTGGCCAGGGAGGGTCTTTGTATTTGTCAACTGGAACTAATAGAGAGCTCAAGGCTAGTTCTGGTGGTGAAGTCATCTGCAATACCAGGTAATGTTACTGGTTTATTATCTATACATCACATACACAATGCATACGGATTTCAAGAATTGCATAAACAGTGTTCACCAAGTGTTATAGAACATTGTGGTTTCCCCAAGGCACCTGTCTGAGGTTTTTAAGCAGAATTTTAAGTTACCTTCTGTACCTTTGAGCTTGTTTTCAGATGGTTTGCAATAAGTAATAAATTGGCTGGGAATGCTGTGAAGTCTCTTGGTAAACACCTTGGTCAGTAAAACCTTGGGAATCCACGATTTGCCTTTAGGACAAGGGGCAGGCCTTGCTACTGGAATCTTTCTAGCTCTCTTCTTTCTAGTTTTTATGTTACCTTCACAAAGATAACTACATCCCATCTTAAAAGCCTTTACTATGGAAGACACACCAATGGAAACAGAGCTTTCTGCAGGAACTCCCTCTGTCACCARGCAGACCAAGTGCTGGGTGCCAGAAGCTGTGGACATCCAGGGTTAAGTACTCTCTTTTTCCTTGGATTAGGTAGGAAGGCCAGATGCAGTATCACATCACCAGCAGCAAGCTCGATCATATCCACATCCAGATCTGCTTCAGGTGTCTCCACACAGCAATGTCAATCCAGCTCTGGGCTTTAATGCCAGAACAGTTGGTAAATGTCTAGTGTATTTTATTGTCTTTCCAACAGAGCTTTGGAGAGGAGTTTTAGTTTCATCTGCATATAAATCAGAAATCCTCCACAGACCTTGCTGAATTTTGTCACTGGGGAAAAAAGGGGCCAAGATTTCACCTTGATCTTTTGATTGGTAGTTTATGAAGTTTAATATATTACCTAAAGTTAATTTGTTTGATGATTAATTCAGTACTTCTAGTTCATGTTCACTTTGRGTGTAAATTTAGGTTTCAAGCTTTTGAAGCACTTCTGACAAAAAAAGAAAATCCACTATTTTTAAAAGTCATCTCTCATGGCTCCAAATCTAATCCATATGGGCCAGAAACCTTTACTTTGTCAATTAAATTGTAAGTGAGCATAAAAACCAGAAACTGAAAATATGTATCAGCAATACCCATACCAAGATGGGTCACAAGTTTATTCTAGTCTGCCATAGTGTGAAATGAGAAATGAACAAATTCTTTTACAGCGGAACTTCAAAATAGTCCACGTACAAATAAAGGAAACAGCAGGTGGTAATTGCAGCTGTTTAGGACATACCATATTGGTCCTTGTTTTTCAACTATTTTAAACAAGAAAATGTACTCTCTGTAATTTTTTTATTTATGTTGCCTATTTTTATTAGTGTTCCTACTAAACACCTGACAAGTTCATCAAGCACAAAATGCTGCAGCTTTTCTTATCTGGGCTGTTTAATATCTCACTTACTAGAGCAGAATCCAAATTTAAGCCTAACCATTTTTAGTGGTATCTGTTTGTCAACAAATTTATTAAAAGAATAAAGAAGCTTTTTAAGCCTACCATGTAATTTAAGGAAAATAATGAAGTATATTACAAGAAATTATTCAGTTTCCTCACTTGGGAGATGCTCAGGCAGCTTTCTGTCTTTGCTRCTCTCACACCCCTGAGCTCACACTGGTGTAAATGCCAGTGCTCCATGTGTGCATTGTGAAACATTCTCTATGTGTATGAATATTGGATGGCAAGGAAATAAAAACAAATTATTGAGTTCTTGTCTAGAAAAAAAAAAAAGTTAAACTAAGCAATCCCCAATGCCCACAATTTCTTCTTTAAACAATGAAAGTCAAGTTATAAAATTATAAAAAGGCAGCTTCTGCCAAAAAAAAGTATGAGTATTTTAATATTTATAAGTATTTTATAAATAGGTGATGTAAGCAACATAAAGATTGCAAAGAAACTGCATCCACCTCTCAAAGTAACAGCACCTCTCTACCACTGAAACAAATTTTTAATTGCTTTGCTATCAAACCAATTTCCGTTATTTTTAGTTTCATAACTGCTCTTCCATCACTTCATAATACTTAATTTCTTAATARACTTTTCAAAAATCACTGATGGATATTAATTTCCTGTGAAAACCCTCTCCTCTAATTTTAACAGGCAGAAAGRTGAATTAGTCTTGGCTCTTTCCCA
This sequence comes from Alauda arvensis, assembly GCA_902810485.1. Classification (NCBI taxonomy): domain Eukaryota; kingdom Metazoa; phylum Chordata; class Aves; order Passeriformes; family Alaudidae; genus Alauda; species Alauda arvensis. The sequence continues at coordinate 151,204 of CADDXX010000770.1, forward strand.
ATGACAAATGATAAAAAAGGAAGAGGGGAGCAGAATTTTTTGTTTTCCAGTATGGCATGTTCATGTCAGGCATATCCAATCCAAATTATTTTCTTTTAATGATACTATTTTTGTGTCACTGTGTATCCTGATAGCTCTATGGTTATTTAAATAATAGAAATGGAAATCTGTTAAACAATATATGATAGTGGGGGAGACCCCAAACAGATACAGTTAAATGTCTACTCCTGCATGACATGGAACAGTTCAAGTAGAAACAGTTTTGCACCTCCTTATTTTTGTTAGAGACCTTAAGAGACAGGACTAGTTTAATATATGATGCCTATGTTGTACTGACTGAAGAAACTATCTGTGGCTTATTTATATATTGATTAGAAAAATATTTAAAAGGARGCCTAAAAATAGTAAATATATTTATCTCCAAGAAAGAGCAGACTTGCTGGGGATACAGCAGCACCGTGAAACAAACGTGTGGTCAGCTTCTTCCATGCTAAAATTAACAGGAACTAAATCAACAGCTTTGGAGTGTTCCAGACATACCCTGCCTGCCAAGGCTCAGCTGCTGAATTAAACCTATTTCTGAGACTGTCCAGTGTGTCTATAGACTATGCTAATCATRAAATAACAACCTGGATTTTCCAGGGCACCTCAGAGTGACTCTTCAGCTGTGGTCACAGCTTTAAGTAGGTAAATATCGTTGGCATTCATAAAGGGGATCTCTACACTGCTCATTAGAGACAGCTCTGGCCCCAGGGCAGGGGCCAGCACACCTGTGCTCATCTGGGGCCTCTCCAGCTGACCTGAGGGTTGATCTCAGTGACTTCTCTGTGTTTCTAATTTCTAAGCACTGTTTTTGGGACTGTCAGTGCTATAAAGCTTGTGCAGAGCTGAAGGTTGTTGATGAGAACCATAAATTTTTGAGAAAAAAAAAAATTCTGCCATTTCTGTTAAAGCTGATTAGAAACGTTTTGACAGAATAGGTTTTATTGGATGATGAAATTAGTCTGGTCAGATTAATTAAAATTAGCTGAATACAGTAAAAATAAGCAGTTGGTCTCATTTTGACCAAAGCTAAATGAAAAATACAAATTCCCAGGAGACTGGAAGCTGTGTTTCCAAAATCCACTCATGGGTCATGTCTAGAAAGCCTCACAGATCCATTTAAGCTCTCTGCAGGCTGCATCTGCTTTAAAAAGTAGGGAAAAATCAGCCTCACTACAAATCAAGGGCACACAGTTGGCTAGCCAAAAACAATAAAAGAAAAAAGAAAATGACCTATCCACAATCAGCTCATAATTTAGAGGAAAAAAAGAAAAAAAAAAATTGTGGGCTTATTTCATTGGTGAGGTTTAGGAGGTGGATGTTCTGCCAGTACACATAGGATACTGAAATAATGGCATTAAAAGCAACAATGCCCAAACCCTTGGCACACTTCTGTCAATACATCTCCACCAATTCCGAGCTTCTGATGGTTGGGCTTGGCATTTTAATCTAGCCATTGTCAATTCCACTTCTGTTTTTATTAATCATACCAGTGATGTCTGAATAACTAACTCCAGAGAAATTGGATTTAAGGGTTGGTATTAAAGRACAGAATGTACAAGTACAAAACTGAGGAGCAGAAAGATATATGTTGGTTCTTTTTAGGTAATATGTATTGCTGCATACTCCTTCAAGGTATCTGTGAGCAATTTAAGTGTGTTTTCTGGCAGCTGTCACTGGTGTCATCCATCAGAACAAGAGCCCYGGCCAGTGACACTTTGCTGAGGTGCTGAAGGGATATGGGTTTTAATTCTGAGCAGCTTTATATGACAGATAGAGGGATGGATGAATGCCAGACAAAAAGGACCATGACAGAATTTGCACAATTATAAATAATTAGACCATTTTTCTTGTAAAAGCAGCAGCTGGCCTGTTAATGTAGTYACGGCACAGAATTCTTCCCAAGTTCAGTGTACTGTTTTACCACCTCTCTTCAAGCAAATCACCATGGTTGTCATTGAGAGGGAATTCAGGGATTACAAACACTGGACTTCTGCTGGGATCTGAGATGTGTTGGCRCACCTTTTTTCTTTGCTTCTTCTTGGCCTCCTTTTTTATTACATGCAATGAAGCACCTCAATAATATGCTCAAGAAACCATAATTTGTCATCAAACATGTGCTCTGAGGATGCAAGGGAGGGGAGAACTACAATTAATTGCCTGCAAACACCCATAATTTMATGAAGAAGGGAAATAATAATTTTGGCAGACCTGGCAGCATGCACCTCTGAGACAGGTACCTCCCCCTGTGCTAAATGCAGAGCTTAAGGTCCTGCATCTTTAGCTGCCTGACCTTTTTTTTCCCTCCTCTGGGTATTGTCCTCTCATTCAGCTCTTTGGCTGCCAGGTTCAAAATCAAACAGATTTACTTAGGAATTTAATAAATAGGTCTTTGTTAACCAAATTCACTTTGACATGATTACAGTAAACTCTAAACTCCGTAGCAGATTAGGAAACATCCATGAGACCAACTTGATAGGCTGGAGGAAGCAGTGGTTATAATGACATGTGACTGCACATGAGGGCATTTAAATTTCCATCAGCATGAGGAAAAAACCATCACCAGAAGAAAGAAACAAAGAAAGAAAGAAAGAATGAATGATATTTCAGTATCATATGTGTAYTGGCAGAACATCCACCTCCTAAACCTCACCAATGAAATAAGTCCACAATTTTTTTTCTTTTTTTCTTTTTTTTTTCCCTAAACAGTGAGCTGATTGTGGATGGGTCATTTTCTTTTTTCTTCTATTTTTTTTGGCTAGCCGACTGTGTGCCCTTGATTTGTAGTGAGGCTGATTTTTCCCTACTTTTTAAAGCAGATGCAGCCTGCAGAGAGCTTAAATGGATCTGTGAGACTTTCTAGACATGACCCATGAGTGGATTTTGGAAACACAGCTTCCAGTCTCCTGGGAATTTGTATTTTTCGTTTAGCTTTGGTSAAAATGAGACCAACTTCAGCAACTCCTGCCAGGCTTCACTTTTAAACCAGGGATGTTGGTGCTATTGCTGACCATGCCCTGTGTGATTCCCCAGAGCAGTGTGGTTTTTCCATAGCTATGGGATGTTTTAGCAGAGTGCTGCAGACACAGATTGCACTTTCACCCAGAAAGGGGAGGTTTTAGCACACCTGGAGATTCTCTGCAAGTACATCTGCAAAAAGAAACAATTGAAGCCATCACTGGTCTGGAATCAGCTGGAGTACAGCACAGATAGTAGCCTCAGGCTCTGTTTTCTATACTTAGAACTTAAAAAACTAGAAAATTGCTGAGCTTCAGACTGTACCATGTRCCTAAACATTTCCACTGCTCCAGCCTGAGACAGTTTGGGGATTACTGGTGCCCTTTGCCAGTGAGTGCAGCACAGGGGGCCCTCCTCTAGCCCTCAGAAATCTAAGAAGCTTACAGGATTCTGTCACATGTGGGTTTTATTTGAAGCCTGTACAAGAAGTTACATTTCCCTGCTGAAAATTTGTAAGGCCGTTTTTCCTACCCCCTGAGTCTTTGATRAGATATCAAGATAGGAATGTTACACTCTGTGGCACTGTATTAAACATGCAGCTTTTTAGTTTAATCCTGGAAGTCCTCCTTCCAGAGAAAGATGCCTTGAATAAAAGGAAGAATTTAACCTTGAAAATAAAACAAATTGCTAAAAATAGTGGGGGGAAGGGAGAAAAGAGAAGGAACAGACCTAATAATTTCAGCTGTCCCGTTAAAGGACTAATTTTCAGGATTTCTGAGAAAACAGCTGATTCTGAAAACAATACCCTACCATATAAATTTAGCTATTTCCTCATGAGTATTGGATGCAGAGTTTATTATAATGTTTCTTGCTTTTAACATAATAAACAATTKGAATTGTTGCTTGTTGAAAGCATTCTGTTTTGTTTCTCTCCTGAACTGAATTTTAAAAAATTATTGGCACTCTTATAAGGACAGCTGTAAGAGAAATTGATTAAAACAAAAGGAAAGGCATTTTTAAAATAGGATGCTTGAGTCTTCCTTTGAAATCATGTATAGCTTAATTTAAAAAATCAATGTGTGTTAAAAATACCCAATGTGCTGATTTATTCCACACAGGAAATATGCTRTAGCATATTCTGAATTATTTTAAGTAGGCAAAAACTGGAATTTCTGTCAGGTTAGAAGCTGCATTTTCTGCTTTTCATTCTGAGTTTAAATGGAAAGAAATTATTTGCATAGAACAGAAAATCCCATTTCAGATACCTACAGCCTGCAGTTCTGCACAAATGAAGCTGCCCCCCTTTCATACACGGTGGCAAAATGGATGTGCTTTTGGGTTGGTTTGTTCCACTCGGTGCCCAAGGACTCTKTGTGACCTTTAAGTTGACTTCTGGGCTGGGGTGACAGCACAAGCTCTGTGTGGTTGCTGTGGAGRGAAGGCAGCASTTTCTATCTGGTGAGTGTGCCCAGCAYGGAAAGGTGTCAGGGGATGTGAGGATATGAGAGCAGCAGAGGAGAGAGGAGGACCAGGAGCAAAAGTCTCAAGGTGGCAGGAGGAGRGAGCCTTTGCTTTGGGTTTCTATGGCTATAAAACCCACGAAGCTGCAGGGAGCTGTTGAACTAGAAAATAATACTGGAGGGATTAACCTACCTTTCAAGGACAGAAGCAAGAGGAGTGTTTTTCAAACCTTTTTAATATATCYTTCCACTACATTTCCTATTTAATCTGACACCTTGTTATAGTTTATTATTTTACTGTTCTGATAAATATGTTTTGATATCCTTTGGCACATTTGCTTTAAAAAGGGRRAAAAAAAAAGTGTGAACAGTTGGTGGTTGAGCAGGTGGCCAGAAAAAGCTGTTTTTCGTGAGATGTGCTGAGTTCTTATCCTCATTACCCTCTGAGACATGGCAAATATCACCAGCACCAAGTAATACTCAAATCACCCAAGCTAAAAAGTAATAGTGGCTATCAACCTCTGAATTTGAACTTTCTACTCCTCAGAGTCAGTAAATGAAGTTTTTTCCATATGAAACTGTTAAATACATTCAATCCTACCCTTCCTCTCTCCCAGCTGTCTTTCTTTTGTTCTCTCCTTTCTCTCTTGCTCGAACACTGTCTGTGCTGTACGTGGTGTGTTCCCATTCTTGCCTGCAGAACATCCTGCTCACACTGCACTGATGGTCCCTTGGAAACAACTCCAGGTCCTTCCTTTGTCATGCCAGGAATCCATTCTGAGCAACTCCATAAAGAATCCTCAGAAAGAAAGGTGGCTTGGTAAGAGCCCACCTCACCTTTGAGGACACCCTAAATGTGTGATTGTTTTGGGAATAATGGTTTTAACAATCTTTCTGTACCTTTGGAAATGGAGGAGGGGAATTTTTTTTTTTTTAAAGATGGACCCCCATAAGGAGACCAGCTAATCTACTTGATTTATAGTAGCCTGAAAAATCTGTACAAGGAAAGCAAGCTGGTAAACAGAAGAGCCATCTCAAGGTTGTGTGTTTATGGCTCACTTGTGCTGAGTTGCACGAGTTACAAGTGAGTATGTAGGGGGATCTGCTCAGGTAATTTAGCCTGGCAGAGAAAGCCACCTTCTACACTATGCTTTAGGCTGGATCTCAACATCTGTGACTGCTCCTATGTTCTTAACATTGCCTTTAAAAATACAGGATCCCCAGACTCCTGTGAGAATTTTTAACTAATTTGTGTGATGAGGCAGTACCCCATGGTAAGACAGGTAAAGATAGTGTGGGGAAATAAAGTTGGTACTAAAGGTAATCTTGCCTCTGATGCATTGCAGCTGTGTTAATTATCCCAGAGTGGGAACAGCCCTGCTCTCCCAGTTCTGGATGTGATGAAGAGTGAGCAGCCGGGAGGAGCTCAGTTTCACTTGCAACTCAGTTGGAGTCAGATGGAATCTGCTGCTGTGCTGTGAAGACCCAGGGACAGGAGGTCATGGAAGGGACAGGTAAGGTAAGACTTTGTACCAGGGACTGACAGGGCCAGGATGGAGTGAGCTGGTGCTGTGAGAAGGGAGAGAGAAGGAGAACTGACTGACTGGCTGCTGGCATAAATGGGCAGACCCTGAGAGCTGCTTGGAGCTGCCTTTGGGAAATAGGATAGAGATGTTAAATGAGCAGATCTCTTCTTGTCATGAAAAGGATGTGAAGAATTAGCCCATGTACTTGAGAGTTTTAGCGGGAGAGACTTCTTTTCAAAGATAAATTGGTTTTTATAATGATACAAATAAAATGGTTTTTAAATACATCCTAAAATACAGGCACAGAATTATGTTCAGTTTAGCAGCAGTTTCAGAACCACTCCCACTCGGAAAGAGGAGTGATAAGAAAGGAGTCACTTGGGCCATTCGTGTTGTATAACTTTTCCCAAGGTCATACTCACAACATGGTGTCCAGTATCTCTGGGGTTTTCCTTCTTCTCTTCTGAAAGGACGTTTTCAGTTCCTTAGAGGAAGAAAAACCCCTTATGTCTTCTTTTCATGGCACCAAGTAGTAGCTCCTTGCTTTCTTTTTGTTCTCAGATGCTGACCATCTTCACTTTATTGCAAGAAACAATCATGAAATGCTGCCCTTTTGTTGTCAGAAGTGAGAGGCAGGAGAGGGGGACTAAGGTACGTTTGATGCTTTCCTAAGATCAATTTTAAGGCTTTTCTCTAGGACSTTGTAGTTTGTCTGTTACAGGTGTTTCCAAGCAGGTCCATAAGTGTATTTCTGAGGACTGAGAAGTTTATTTCTGCAGTTTGCCACAGGGAAGTGATTTCTAGGAGAAAATACTATTCTTTTAAAGAGGATTTGTTCKTGGCCAGGCAGAGAAAAGAAGGTACTGCGTGTCCCATTGGCTGACTTTGGAAACCTCCTCCTTCTTCTGTTCTTGCTGTGCACAGTATCTGTTTCAGCACTTGATGTGTGTTCTCCACAGGTCCACAGGGGACAGACAGATGCAGTTAAACTTTTATAAAGCAGTTGGCAAAGGTTAACAAGGCTAAGCCAGGCTTGCTGTTGCATCTTGGTCAAGAGTCTAGGTCTTTTCCTATAGATCAGCTGCTATGAAAAGAAATACCTGGGTTTTACAATGACTGAGATGGTTTTTTTATTTACCCTTTTTAATTTTTCCTTTCCTGTGGTGTTCACCAGCAGTATTTGAACCCCCTGATATGCAGCATTTACCTCATAGGAGAACCATCCCTGTCCACTGGGATGCTCCTATTACAGCCTTCCCAAACCCACCTGGCATTTTACAGCTTGAATTCTGCTCAGGCAGTCTGACCACAGATCTAAATAGGAACAGAGGTAATGAAATCAAAAGGCATCCTTACACTTGTGGCAGCCAGTTCATGCATTCACATGACAAGCTTTACCAAATCAATCGTTCAGAAGGGTTTGGGATCAGAGCTTTTAACCTCTGGCACACACAAATTAACAGATTCTGAAGACTAAGTTGACTGTGGACCACTAAGTTCACTAAAGCTGAATGACAGCAGGCTTATACTTCCTGTATGTACCTCCCCAGGAAAATAATTAAGAAAAATCAAATCAAAACAAAATTTGAAAACTGCTGGTGCAAGATAGTATTTCCATGTTTGCTTAAGGTTTGCTGATCTGAATGGAAACTTGCTGCACTTGAGGCCTCTTGTAATAGAGCAAAAATGAAAAACTGTTGCAATTTGACCAATATTTCTGTGCTTTCTCTTTCCCCCAGCATTTTGTGAGTGAAAGTCTCCTACCCCATGGTGTTTTCCCAGTGTTSTGTTCATAAGTGTCTCACATCATTGTCGGCCTGTGTTCAGTCCTTAAAAATGTTTTCAGAGCARTGTTTATTGGTGACATTAGTTTGAAATATGCAGGAGCTTCCCAGAGTTACCYGGGATCACCCCTGGGTAGTGTGTGGCTCCTGAAGGCAGATCAGCTCCTTGCCTTCCAGCCCAGGGCACAGCACACGTGGAGGTGTGTGGGGAATAAAGCACGAGCTGTGGTGCTCCTTCCTGAGCTCCCTCTGGCAAGAGGAGCCCTGGGAGAGCACTCTGCTCTCTCCCTGTGCATCCACCAGGTCTTGGGAAGCCTTCACCTTGCACAGCCTGCTTCTCTRCTTGGGGAGTCAAGGGCAGGGACTGGAAAGGTAACAGAATACAGCTACTTGCCTCCTAAAGTTAATTAGGAAGCAAAAATAGATACTGGGATTTTCAGAGACTAGTGTAAGAGATGTTTCACTTTTTGTAGAGGTGGCCACAGAGTTCTTACCTAGTGTGATACACAGAAGACTCGTATCTTTAATTTGGACTCCATTTGCCTTCCAGGGAATGATTTGGATTACAATTTAGTAATTGTTGGTCAGCATGCAACTAAAGCTTCTGTGTTTCACCAGCTACTGAGCATTGGTTGTTATTACAGCTTGTTATACTTCCATTCCTCTGGAAAATTTTCACAGATCAATAAGTTGGTGTCATAAAAGCAGGATTCCCTGGATGTCTGTAAGGATCTCTTCACAGTCTGTGGAACCAGCTATATCACAGAATTCACTTCTGGAGGATTTCACTTTAGCTGTGCAGAGAATTTTCAGTCTTTGTGCCAGAGCACTGCTAATTGTTTGCACAGTTAATTAAACTGTGGGTGAGGTATTTGGTTAAATATCCRTGTGTAATGCACATATTGACTGTTTCAAGGTGAATATTTTTCTATATCATGAGCTATTGAATGTTGACTCACTGTGGTCCATTTTCTCTAATTGGCTTGCAGCTCCTCTCTCTTGCCTGTTATGATGGAAGGTGTTTTTACCCCCCACTAAAACATTACTGTCTCTAAATATGAACATTAGTGGATGTGTTGTGAATCATTGTGCAGGAAAAAGACTGTCCTGAGTACACATTTGGGTTGGGAATTGGCAGGGGTGCACCTTCTCTCTGCATCAAAGCAGTGGGTGAAGCCTGGTGCACCTCAGTCACAGCAGAGGCTCTGTCTCTCTCATCAGCTCAAGGTGTTTCTTTCTTCCAGGACCCTGTCTATGTAAGCAAAGGGTTTTGAAAGAGGTTTTTTTTTTTTTTCCCCTGTATGGAATGACAACAAAATTGCACATTTTTAGGTGAACCTCTGCAAGATTCCTCTCTGTGTAGCAGCAGTCATGAGGCTCAATAAGTTACCCTGGTCTCATGTGATGTGATAAATGTGCAGTGATTCCTCAATGCTTGCAAAAGCTGTCATTCCATTCAAAGCCACCATTCAAAATCCCCTGCATTTCATAGCATGCATTCAGAGAGGGAYTGATGAGCAAAGCTAGCTCTTAGATGATGTATCCTAAGTCAACAGAAGTTCAGAAAGAATTATGTGTTTGTAGAAACKAATTCAATTCTGTAGCTTAGCAAATCTCTTGATGCTCCAGGCTATGGTTTGAGCTACATATTTAAAACAAAGTCAGGGAGGYTTTTGGTCCATACTGGATTTCTGTATGGCTCTCTGCATTGGTCAGCATCAGGCACAAGATGATATATGGGCCACATATTTTTAGCTGAAACAATTAAAAAAGAGACCTTTAGCTTTAAGGGATTTTATCTTCAGTTGTAATAAGAGAAGTAGTGAGAGTCAAACCRCAACAGTAGTTCAAGGGACATAATTCTATAAAAAGTGATTCCACTTTATTTCAATGGCTTTTTTCTTCCACCAGTATGAAAAACAAGTTTTCCTCTGTGGATTTAAGTAGCATTTAGAGCATTTAAACCTATCTGCTGAATGATAATTGCTGCATTCAAAATTCATGCTCCCTTCATCACACATTAGCAATGAGATGAGGAAGAGAAGTGTTTGGAGAAGAGCAGACACTGCTGGGTACCGCTCAGCTGAGACAGAGAGGATGGCAGAATCTGTTGCTGAGGTGTGGAGTGCAGGGGAAAGCAAAACATTCTCCATGGTTTCCCAGTGTCTGTTTTAATAAGGAACTGAACTCCTGCTCTCAGCAAAGCAATGCTGCAGTTACAGGGAGAGAAARTCAGTCTCTTGTCTCTCCCTTCCTTCTTTGTCCTAGAACTCAAAGTGCTGACAAAGGTTGTTTTGTGTAACCTGTTGGTCAGAACATCTTTGGAGCTGTCATCAAATTCCAGAGTTAATTCTTAAAGGCAAAAATGGTTGAAATGCCCAGGCAAAAAAAAAAAAAAATCAATCTGCAGAGCGCACTGCTTATTAGGCAAAAAATTTAATTCCCTTCAGGCTATTCTGGGAGATGGGAAAAACTCTGCCGAGAATGAAAAGCAAATTCTCTTTCTTTGACTGCAGCAGGAGGGGAAGGTTACACCTTTACAGGCCTCATCTCCATTTTTGCTTCTAAGGAAAAAGCATCATTAGTGATAGGAACTCCTGGTGTTTTTTAGCTGCTCTCAGAAGTTTGTTTGGACTTGGTAATCAAGTAGGGAGGTGTGGAAATGACTATGGAGAGATAAGAGCTAATAAGCAAAGACAAAGATCAAAACAAACCCAGAAATGTACAATTTCTGACTGTGGTGATGAAAAGTTAAATTGTGTTTTTGTCTCAGTCTTTACTTATTAGCTGGTAGCTAATCCTGCTCATTATTTTCCAGAGTGAATTACTATAAAGTTTTATTTTATCTGTCAATGAACTAAACTTTTAATTAACTTTCATATTTCTCTTAACTTAAGACTAATGGCTCTCAAAAGAATTGCTTAAAATCCTTAAACTTCTGAACAAAGGGACCAACAARAAAGCACTAAGCTTCCTTTGAAAACCAACCTTTCTATTAGAGAAGAAAATAAAAAAAAAAGCAATTTGAATCTGGGAGACTCAGAGGATAAATATTCATCATGAAAACAAACTATAAGAAAATTTAAATCTGTGTTAAACCCAGAGGACTTTTGTTACTGGTTTCACACACACACTGGCAAATTACACTAATGATTTCAGTACTCTAACTGGAAGATAATTATTGGTGTTTAAATTAAGACTTTATCTGAACTCTGACTTTGTTTAATGTTACTTGTTTTAGTACAGACAAATGATTGGTGATGATGAATTTAAAAAACATCATGAATTTGTGCAGGTTTTTATTTTCTTCTTCCCCATTACAATATATATATATTCTTCTTCCCCATCACAATATATATATATATATATCATATATAATGGGTGCCAGGATGGTTTACCAGGATCAGGACACTCTGGGTAGAAGAATAACAGGTGTGACAGACAGGACCAGAAACAATAATAGGATGTGTAGTGGTGTCAACCAAGTAGGTTTTGCATAAATAAAATTTATTCCAGCTTTAATACATAAACAAGTATTGCAGGAATAATTATGGCAGATGTCAATACAGAAATAGTAAGTGAAAAAAAAGAGGGCTGCAATAGAATTGAGAAGCCAAGATTTTACACAAGTAGAAGATGTAGCTATAAATCCTCCGAGGTTTTAGGCAGTCTGCACTAGGGTGAAATTAGAAATTTATATTTGRAGGGTGAACTAACACCCTCTACTTTTCAGCTGCCTGACAGAAGATCCTTGCTGTAGTCTGAATCCCCATGATGGTGTGTTAACTGGCAGGGCACTAAAAACAGGATGTGGAAGCAAACAAGCAGTGTGGCCTTGTAGCATGTGTCTGACAAAAGCTGGCTGCAGCTCAGTTATTTTTTTTAAGCTGTGTACCAGGCTTTTTCCTTCTTTCTTTCTGGCTCTTCTGATAGCATGTGTGCTTTCCTGCTCTGTTATTGACTTTGTTGCAAGCCATCCTCYGAGCAGAATTGATTTATGATACACTCTGCAGCCATCCACACAGCTCCCAGTGAAGTGACAAAGAAGTTCTGCTTCTGCACCCACCTGATCAATGAAASCCAAAGAAAAACCAGGCAAAACAGACCCCCCCATATGAAGCTGCAGGGTGCCAGACATCAGGCACAGAGGTTCAAAAAATCCACAARAGTGACATGCAGTGGTTTTACTTATCATGTAATATGCCTTTTTTTTTATTTATTTGCTAGGCAAGATTGTTCCTGTTTAACAGAGTAAGAGAAAGGCACATATATAACCACATCAATATGATTGGAAATGTAAGTTTAGCAGATGGGACAGAAATGCTGTAGGATYCTCATGTACCAGAATAAGAAATGCTTAGCCATGTTCTCCATCTCCAGAACAAAATATATTTTACAGCTGAAGTACTGAAGGTATTTAAATAGTTAACCAGGAATGGTTTGGTGTTGCAAAGGGCTGAACAATGTCTTTGTGATCCAGCCATTTTCTGAAGTGTGTATTTAATTGGATTTTGAATCAACTCCAGTCCTTGGGCAAACCACATAATTGGCATCAATAAATGTTAGGCTGGGGCTGAATGTGCTCTTCTGGCACAATCGAGGCATAGGAGAGACTGAAGGGACTTTACCAAGTCCTTGTCACCCAGATATCTGCGTGAGGATGACAGAACCACACAATTATTTAGTTGGAAAATACCTTTAGTCCAGCCATTAAGCTGACACTGCTGAGCCCATGAGTAAACCATGTCCCTAAGTGCCACATMTGCACCTCTTTTAAATCCCTCCAGGGCTGGTGACTGGGCAGTCTGTTCCAGTGTTTGACGTTCCTTTCACTGAAGAAGTTTTTCCTAATATCTGATGTAAACCTCCCCTGGCACAACTTGAGGCCACTTCCTCTCATACCTTCACTTGTGTGCTTGAGAKAAGTCACAATCCTCACCTCCTWCCAGGTTAYAGTAGAGAGCAATAAGGTYTCCCCTGAGCCTCCTYCTCTCCAGRATTAACACTGTCAGYTCASTGAGCCTCTCCTCATCAGACTTGTGCTCCGGACTTCTCACCAGCTTCATTGTTCTGTAGTTCTTGGCCAATTTTTTGGAAAAAGTTGTGCCAATGTACTACTCAAAACTTCCTGAATTTAACCTCAAGTTGACACACTGGGAGAGCCAGATACCCTGCTTTCTTTATGCCTGCAAAAATTAAGAAACTTGTTCCGTGTCCCTGGGTGTTTTGGGGTTTTTACCATAATTCAGCTGTGCTAACCTTGACTTCCCTTTGCCTGTGCAGCAAGGGACTGTCTTGATGTAAGGCCATTGCATGTGTAGTTTACAGAGCAAATCACTGTGTGAGGGGAAGGCATGASAAAATTAGGTTCTAAGACAGCATGCCATAAATCTTGCTTTATAGGACAGGATGCTCTGGGTCTCCAGAATTATCTTGTTATAAAGGCAATGAGATAGAAAAGCAAATAGTGGCTCTGTTTTGAAGCACTCCAGTCCCTCGGATGGGGTGAAAGAAATTTCTCTCGACTCTGACAGCCAGAATGCATTGCTCTGTGCCCAAAAGTGCATCCCCACGTCCATGAATCACACATTCCCCATGTGCAGGAGCATTGGATGCTCTGCCATGTCACTGGGGGAAACGTGCTCTGGTCCTCCTTCCTCGCTAATGAGATTCTGCTTTGCAACAGAGCTTGTCAGAGGCTAATTATAACAAATGTTGGGAAATACTTGCTCCAGAATAACCTTTGGCTCTAAGATGGATCACTTGTGTGAGGCAKGTCCCCTGGCAGAGCCCTGGAGATCAAGTTCTGCTTCAGAACAATGTCTAAGATTCAATAATGGCGCTGTGTGCTCGGCTGACCAAGTTTGGCAGTTYCTGATTGATTTCTTTTCCTCTTCAAGCCTTGCCTGTCACAATCAGCTAATTAAAAGTGCAGTAATCTGATATAATCTCTTTCCCAGTTGGTGAGGCAGTTGGCTCTCTAACAGAAATAATTGATTTGTAAACTGCCAAACCTCAGACATTTAGACTTGCATTGTCTCCTCCAAACCATGTCTAACAGGCAAAATTTGTCTCCTGATACATCAAATGACCCACACAACAAAATTAATTTAGCCTTCACTGCTATGGAGAATCAATAGAATAGAAATAGATAAATTTTAAAATGTAATAAAAGTCTGGAGGAAAAGCAAATAAACATGGATACAGTCTGTCTGTGCAAAGTCAGCAGTGTGTCACCACTTGGCTCCCCTCAGTTTTTCTGCTGCTGTTACTGAAGGAGAGATAGTTACCTTTCCAGTGTGATTGTCTTTACACTTCAAATCACACCTTTTCTTCCATTTTCAAATTTAGTTCAAACCCCATCTGACATGTGTGGCTCTCAGTGGCTGGTGATCCAAATAGAATCCTTCTGCCAAGGAACAATAACAACCTTGGTTATTTTTTTCTTACATTAAGGGTTCTTCTTTCATATTRAGGATAGGATATTGTTATTTAAGTGTCTTTAATGTTGGCCAATACGTCCTTTTTTGTAGGACACAGATATCTGAGTTAGAAGGGGTGGAAGTGTCATAAAAAGAGCAGCACTGGAATAGGTACTGAAGTTACTATACCACAGAATTTTCTAGCAGAGATATCTGCTCCCTCCTGAAGTTCAGTTCTTCATTTTCCAACCTGACAATGAACACAAATGTCTGTTTTTCTCTAAGTTGGTAAATTAAGAAAAGAGTGAACCAATCATGGAAGTGTTTAATGCATCAGACTATCAGAGTTCTTAGAAAGCCATATGCTTTTACAATAATCTTAAACCTTACCTAGAAGCAGTCAGTTTTTCAGAAATAAAGCTGTGGTTTTCAAAACGCTCTAGAAAATGTGTCACTGTACAGCAGGAGTATGTCTGTAATAAATCTGCTTCTTTGGGGGGGTTTGCCCTTCTTTGTTCACTGGAAAATGTTTTCTTTTAAGTCTTAAAGCAGCATTTCAAACCTGGTCTGGACTGGTTTGAAAAGGCCYGTATTCTTCTGCCAGGAATTTCAACCATATTGCTGTTCAAGACTGGATTCTGGGCACAGCAGTTGGTTTTTTGCCTCTTTAGCTCTCGAGCTTTTATTTCCCATGAGTAGTCTGTAGTTTTGTGTGTGATTTCAGTTAAAAGTRCTACAAGTAGTACTTTAAATATAAATAAATGTTACAAGTGAAATGGCTYATCTCCTAAGGGATTGGAATCTGAGATTCACACCATTAAAGGATGTAACTCTGATCTAGTAGCTTTGAATGYCCTGCTAGCTCTTAAATGCACTAAAATGAGGGTAGCTGAAGTCTGTTGATGTTTTGAGATGTTTGAGATGTTCAGCTGGACAAAGCATATTTAATTAGATATGTATTCTATTGTGCATATGAATTCAATTCAAGAAAATACTTGTGGTAAATATYTAAGAAATCTTKTCTAGATTTCCTCTGAAGATGTGCTCTCTCTGCAAATATATAAAATCTTGAGTTCATCTTTAATCAATGACAAAACTGTAGAGATTTCARAGTTGCATTTGATGCTTTCCCTCTTTCAGAATGGGGCCTCTACTTCAACTACAGATTTCATTTGGCCAACTTTTGGGTTTTTGTTTTTTTTTCCCCCAAAATTCATAGCCTGTATAATGAAAAAAAATCCAGCAATGAGGGTGAGAAATGCACATTATCAACCACATCTTCATCTTGTTACCAGTTTGGGTAATTCCAACCAGAGCAGGCTGCAGACAGGCTCCTTTAGTTATCTTCTCACAGGTCTTGTCTCAATGCCTGCCTTTGACAGGGCTTGCCTTTCATTTCACCCCCACAGTCCCAGCACTTCCCACTTCAGCCTGRGGAGGGTTCAGCAATGCACAGGCAGAGCAAGTTCTCAGGAATGYTTTGGATTTGGAAAACTTAAATGCACAGTCTGGAKAYGCAYACAGATGYGTGCATGTAGMAATGTRTGAGAGCAGGACATCAAAGCTCAGSCARAATAATTGRCAGTATTCATCCATACAGTAATTTGCCCATTTTTATGTGTAGGCCATACTGGTTTTGTGTGATGTACAAAAGTGAGTTGGGTTTTTTTTTTCTTAATTGGAAATATTAATTTATACTTCTGCCCGCCATGTACTCAGATTCCCCTCTGTTCTGTATCTGTGACTAGAGGTATATTATCTTCTAAACCAAATAAATTRGCACTTTGCCCCACCTTGAGAAATGTATAATGAACAATATTTCCATGTTATCCCACAGTCAAAAGTTTTAAGAATCAATATTTCTCTRTATGTACCTGTGCAATAAAGTATCRAAATCTGAATMATAKTTTAAGAAAAATTAAAATATATAATTACCTCTAAAATGAAAGGGCATAAATTATCCCTAATTGTCACATATCCTTCTCATCTACAATGAGGAGGACTACATTATTTCCAACCATGCGAGTCAAGCCAAATGACATTGAGGAATTAATTACTGAGGCATTCAAAGTGACTACACAAAGATTTCCTGAAGGACTGGTATGGATTAATCATGACATCTCAAGGTGTTACCCTTAATAGGATTTCCAAAGATTTATCTATGAGTAAAYGTTGAGCTCATGAATRTCACGTGAATCTTGGTGTGTTTTCCCACTGCAGCTGCAGCAACAGAGACTTGCCTGGTGTTCAGGTTGTTACTGAGTGTGAATGTCTGCTGGTAGTTTTAAAGACCCACCATTTATTCAATAAATAGTGAAGTTTTTCACCCTGAAAGCTGAAATTGCACTACCTGGAGATTTCTATATAGATATGAGCCCTATATAATAGGACATGCTTTTCTGAGTGGAAGAACTGAATTGTATGAAGATTTAGTGCTCTGGAAAATTAATGTCTCTAACAGTGGTTATCAGGTTATTTGTTATGCAGCTACACATCTATTTGATCAASATAGTTCAAGTAAATAATCAGGGGGATATGTAATCTATGGGGATTCACTGAGCCCTGTGATAGAAATGAAAAAGAGAGTTTTGGAAACTTGGGTTTGGCTTCCTTTAGAGAAAGAGTATTGTGCTACAAAATAAAAATATTGTCCACGTATAAGTATTACTGTGAAATAGACTTTTAGAAAGAACATAAGAATATTAAGAAAAAAATTAACTGATAAAAAATACTGTGATAACTCAAAATCCAGTTCTACATCAAAAAAATGATAAACTGCTGATAAATCTAAATGAACACATTAGAAGAAGCAATAAAGAGCAGCAGAATCTGCCTGGTGTTTTGTCCACTCTTTGGATTGCTTTTTAAAGTAATTAAATTTTCCCAAATTATTTTTACATCTTTTGATCATTGGCACATAKACATGATGTGACTTGGGCATGATGAATGGATTTAACTGTGATAATTGTRTTTTTGCTGAGACCAAGGCCTCACTCCTGCAAACACGATTTACTCTGAGCAAATAAAATGCTCGTCTTCATAAATCAAAGTCTATAAAAACAAACATTCATTTTAATTCTAGTTTGAGTTTTGTGTGGGCTTCCTTTATGCCAAGTTATCATAACCTTAGAGCTCGTGGTCAAGGGGTATCAGCTCTTTGTGTAAGCTGCTGCTGTCCCACGTTGCTCCAGGCACGTTTCAGCACCTAAAAGCAGACTGACTTCACCTGAATTACTGATTCCTTTCTCTGGTCATAATGTCCATCAATTTGGGGCAGAATGGGTTTCCATTTTTCAGGATCTGTTCTTCCTGTGAGCCCAGAGTGCTCTAAAGCTGCTTTTATGCACTGTGCAAGTGCGATCATGGAGGTTTGTGTCTGACCCACAGGTGTGTGCCAGCAGGGTTGAAGTTTGGCCTGTGCATCTCTGTTAATGTGGCTCTCAGATTAACAGTTAATCCTCCTTAATCCTTAGATTTACTTATGTCTATCACCTCTGCTGACTGYGGTCAGAGCTTTAAATCAAAGGTGTTCATCCCTGGTTTTACTCGCAAAGATGAGCATTTTGCAAAAATGATTGCAAATGGGAAGTCTCAGTGCTGGAGTCTGCAATGGGTTGGGTTTGTGAGGGAATTGGCAATCTTGGAGGAACAATCTTGAAATCTGTCAGTTGATCTGAATTAATAGAATTCCACTGAAAATAATATAGTGGTGATACTTTGAGGGTCTAGAAACCTAGATGTAAATGTTTGCCTTTTGGATAAGAAGAACTAAGGGGGAAAATAACTAAATATTTGCATATTTATAGATGTGTGTGCGTGAAGATATAGACAGATCAAAACAGATTGTAGAAGCAAGTGTATATTCACACTATCAGAAAATAGCTTAAAGACAGTGTCTTAACGTCCTCTCTTTTTTGATTTATACTTCCAGCACCAAGCCTTACACTGTARAAATAAAGAAGGAAAATTTCTCTCATACAGCCATTACTTTCAAATCTATCAATAAATTCAAAAAGAGCAGCTTTGAAGCATGCTGCTTTGGATTTTCTTTCATCAGGCATTGGGGAAACTGTCAAAACAAATAAGCAYTACACTTTTATGAAATACATAATTACATAATGAGTGCTTGCACCCTAACCCAATACAGTATTCACATGGCCCTTCTTCAGAAAGGATATAAAACTGAGCTGAAAAGTACAGGGGGAAAAAACCCCACCAGTGTCATTCTACAACTAAAACAAAACCCTCTCTTGTCTCCCCAGACATTTCAAAAGGGTGAGAATAAAAAGCTCTCTCTGCACAGGGTGGTGCCTTCCTGCAGTGAACAGCCCCGCTGACAAGAATTCCCCCCAGGATTTCTTACAGCAGCCTCAAAGGCRTCTCWATTTCTCTGAAACAGCCGGCAAAGWGACTGTGTTTCTTCTCTGTGGGCACTCAGGTGCCTTTCCACATGCTCACCGGGCGGCCCGGGATGCTCCAGCATCCCTAACCAGGAATTGCGCCCCTTAGGCGCACGCTGTCAGTGCCCTTATGAGAATTACTGATACTTCAGGCTGTGCCGATGTGAAAATCAAACCCATCCTGACGTGGCTGAGGCCAGCTCCTGCTGTGTGTCCCACTCACCCTGGAGCCGGTCACACACAGGGACAGGGACAGCCCCAGAGTGACCCAGCCCTTTGCCACTGAGGCCCTGCAGGCACCACCGATGCGCAAATGAATACTAAAATGGGTCAGCTGCCTTCCCCGAATCCTCTGGTCTGGAGTCTGGTAACATATCTCTAATATTAAATAGTGAGAAGAAAAAAAAAAAAACTTTCTCCCCTAGTTCACCCTCATTTTTTTTAATTACACAGTTTTGAAAAGGTGTTGAAGAGGTGCTAATCTGAGTAATTACTGTTTACCGCAGACTATTGTTAAATCAAGCGCTGCAGAGAAGCAAAACGCTACCCTGTTATTCCCTATTCTTGTAACTTTCTTATTAAAAATCTCATTTAAATTTTAAATATTTTCTGTTTATTACAATAATCTCTTTAGGTATTTTTGGGCTACACTTCAGGATGTTATTTCTACACCACTGGCTGTTCCAGTAATCTGAGGTTTCAGGGGATGGGAGTGATCAGGCTCAGGTGTGGCCTGTGGGTGAGGTCCTGGGGTAGGGCTGCAGCTTCGAACGATTATAAATCTTTTTTTCTTGACCAGGAGAGGATTCTGTTGTGGTTATGGCGTATGAAAGAAATGAAATGTAATGTAAAGAAATGAAATGTAACGTCCTTATGGCGGGCAGGAGGTTTGCCAGCAGCGAGCTACTGCAGGGCACGCATTATAGTCGAGGATCTGGTAGGATCTGCTTCCTCCAAAAGCTTCGGTGTAWCCCGGGGCGGCTGGGCCCGAATTACTCGGTTCATTGGCAGGGTTCTACCTGCAGTGGGACACAAACACCTGAGGGTGGTGGCCGTGGGAAACAAACACCTGGGGGTAATGACCATGGGAAACACCTGAGGGTGGGCGGGCCAGGCCAGCCGGGATCTGTGGGAGCTGCTGCTGTGGGTGCTTGTGTCTCACTCCGGACGGTGCTGCTGGAGGTGAAGGTAGGTCTGAGGTTTTTTTGGAAGGGAGAAAGAAAAGTAAATTGTTGTGAGGGGCTTTAGCAGCTCTGATGTGAGGCAGGCCACTTCTCCTTAGATGTGGGGGTGTGTTGTTTGCGGACGGTCTCACGCTACGCAATAGTTTAATGGAATGTCTTAATGGTGTTTTGAGAGTTGTGGGAGAAGGCCTGGAACCGTGAGGAGGCAGGTGCTCCTGTAGGAATCTGTGTCAGTCCTTTTGCAGCCTCAGGGAGGAGCTTGGGCTCGGATTGTTTGTTTGTTGTCCCAGCCGAGTGAAGTGCGCTTGAACAAACGATGTAAATTGCAGCTTTAGGCTTTCCTTGCCTGTCGAAAGCCGAACATGGGCTTCTCGTTGTTATCTAAACTTTTCTTTTGGTTAATTGCTCAARTGAGCTCTCGGAACAAAGCTAGCTTGTTCGGTCACTTGTGTTCTTTGTGCGTTTATGTGGGCAAATCCAGCAAAATTATATAGAACAACATTTCGATTAAGTGGAATAAGCAGAGGTTTTGATTGTGTTTGTGGAATTTGTGGGGTTTAGTCCTTTGTTGGCTCCTTTGCTTTTGAGAGATGGCCGTCGATGGAAGGTTAGCATTGGGGTATCGGGAGCGATCTCTAGGCAATTAATTTCACCTGGGAAAAAGCAAACAATGAACAGTTTTAATTAAGATACTGTATTTGAGAGCAGATTTATTGCTGGCTGGTCTCGGCTGTGTATTTCATCACCTGAATCTCGTTGCTAAGCCGTGATCAGGGGATTCTGCAGGATTTGTTGGCTGAGTGTGATGATGGCAGCTGACACAGCTGATGTGCCTTCCACCAGGTACTCCKGTAATGAACCCCTGGAGTATTCTAGCGCTTGAATAAGTGACTGCTGAAAGGATCAGTGCTGTGTGTGGCCAGCTTTTTAAAGTGTTGTTATGTATATTTACCACTTAAGTAGCAAATCATTGCTATTCGCGCTTGTCCTCCCTAGCTGGGTGAGGTTAACAGTTTGAATTTCTTCTATAGCAGGATGTGTTGGTGTTGCTTTATCTGTGTAGGTGTTGGTAGGAAAAAAACCGGCCGAATTCACATCTGCATTTACAGGCAGGATGCCAGCAAAATGCGTCTTCCCTAGACAGAGTTCGTAGGGAGAACCCTGATTTTCAGAAATCAGTGCAATTTTTACAGAGCTTCTTTTCCCTCTTCCAAGATTGCAGCGGAGGTGGCGTTCTGTGCTTTCGGGGCATAGTGGAAGCATGTTTTTGATTGCATCCGTGCTGAGTGCGTCCAGTGAAACTGTTCCACACAGCGCCCTTGAGGTGATGGACAGGTCGTCACAAATAACTTGAGGATTTTTCCCTGTGGCGTGGCCCTGCTTGTTTKGTGAGCCAAGAGTCACTCAGGACTTGAGTGCTYAGCCCTGTCCTTTGGTATGGAGAAYGAATTCCGAGCCAAGTGTTGTAATYCAGTGTATCTGCTGCTCTTGTCAGCYTCTTACCGTGTGTGTCCTGTGCAGGAAGGTTTTGGTTTGGTGTTTGCCTGCAGTGACATCTGATCCAGTTATTCCCCACGTGCTGAGGTGTCACTTGCTCGGTTTCTCACTGAGTTGGTACATTTTTCAGTTCCAAAAGCCTGAAATCCTTATTTCAGCTTTTTCAACAGAAATTGCATAGAAATGGAATAACAGAATATATTCTGTAAAAAGTATAACGGGGAAAAAAAGAACGTTGACTTGTTAGAATCTCTGCTAAAATGAAACGGTGCTAAGGAAGCAGAGCTYTGTGACAGCTCTAGGATGATGTAACCTTGTGGAGGGCTGAACAGGAGAGAAGAAGCTGTAAAATTCCAGTTTTAATACATWATGGTGATTCAAGGTCAAAGCATTWTGATTCGGGTCATTTGTTATAGCAACACCAGCAACGATGATGCTTTTACTTTTTACACTTCAGAAGTCTATAGTACTAAAATGCCTTTATTTATATCAATCTCTGCAAATAAAAGGTGGAACAAGTATAATAATTAAGTATCAATGCCTTGTGGTTCTCAGCTTAGTCTGTGAAGAAGGAAGAATTCAGCCAAAGAGTGAGTTTCTCCAAACAAAGGCTCTTGCTTTTATTGTTGTATTCTAAATCTATGGAAAATAATTCTGCCTGTGATATGAGTTTTTAAAATTGCCTATATGAGGAATATCCTTTCCTCTTTTCTGCATTTTTTTTCCTGAAGGAGGTAAGTTTTTGTTTCAAGTTCAAAGTTATTTTTCTGAATTATGAATGTCTGTTGTTTACATAGCTCTCTCTTGCTGAAAGACACTGATCTGCTGCTGGAATGTTCTAAAATGACCTTTTCCCAACATCTGTGTTAACCAGCTTTTCTTCACAATAGAACATTTAGCACTATCAAATAATAGTTTTCAGACAAGCTTTCAAACTAAAAATCCCCTATTCTGAGCTACTAATTTGTAGTTTTAATGTTTCATTTGATTTTTACCTTATATATTCTATTTGTGGTAGTATGGCACGATATTTAACACAATCATGCACTTCTAAATGTTTTAAGAATAGAAAAAAAATTATAGCTACTGTTAAGAAATAAATATTTTGTTTATGTGTTGGATCCCTTTGGGAAAAGAGAGTGACAAGGATTTCCCAGAAAGCTTGCCCATGGGCCAAGCAGTGAGGTGAGTATCGTTCTCACCCCTGTGATCCAGCTTTATGCACATTCAGTTAATATTGTAAGTGTTCTCAACATGACTTGTATGTGCTCAACTATGATCAGGAAAAATATAAATGTAAGGGAGCAACATGACTACAATGAAATTAATGAGCTTGATTAAAAGGAGGGTAAGCATGCAGCTCCAAGCTGATTTCCACTATTCCAGCTGCTCCCTGTCTCATCTCATCCTGTATGATTTCATTGTAATCATGAGTTTTCTGATGCAAAGCCTAAGCAGTCTCAAATGTAGACACAAGTGATACTAGACTGGAATGCTCTGGATTCCTTCATTATGTCATTCTTGACTATATAGATTTTAGCAAATCGGAGTTTCTTTAGCCTCATATAAGTAGTTCAGATCCATATCCACCTATAAATTATTTCTCTCTGATTCCTGATAGGTTCAGTTGACTACAAGTTATTTAAAACTTAAATTTTAAGTGATATTAAGTGAAATGTTGGACCCTGCTTATCTTGGTGTTTTTGTTTGACTGTGTGTGTAAATTCTCAGCTGAGGCTTCTCTCTGGATTTTTGCTGAAGTTTATCAGAAGGAATAGGAGGGTTTGAGCTTAAGATTTATTTGGAATTGGGGAGAGAAGGCGGCAGAGAAACTGAAAGTAGCTGCAGCTAATAATTTTCCCTCAGAAAGGCTTAATTTTGGTCTGGGAACATGACTTAATCTCACTCTTGATAGCATTGCTCCTGGGAATCCAAAACTTGATGAGAAAGGCATTATCCATAGCACTGTGGRCCAGAAAGAGGGCAATCTCAGACTCCATCAAAAGGCAATTCTAACACTGTAAAGGAAAAAATGCTACCACAAAAGCCAACTTTGAGGATTAAATTTATATAATTATGGAGTGTAACAATGCAGAACACAGTGATTTCTTTAGCCTCTGACTGTATTGTCTGAGTCTTTGTCATGCCAAAGTCCTTTTTCTTGCACCTAGCAAAGAACCATTCATGGCAGACAGAGAACAAATTGCTGCTTTCACAGGCTTAATTCTTGTGAAGCCATGATGTGAAGAAAGTTCTTACTAGAAGAACATGTAAAATTGTTGTGTGTGTGAGTGAGATATATAATACTTTCCATTATATAAATTTGGATTATATTGAATGTTAATTTTGGCTGATGTATAATGATTCAAATTGTTGGAAGCAGCTCTTCAGTCTTGGAGTGTTTATCTCTGGGTGTCTTTATTTCTAAACGGAGATAATGCCCATCATAGGGATTTCACAAATGGCCACTGTCATTTGATAACAAAGATACCATTAATTGTTTCAATATGATGGCTGACAATATCTTGAATATGTAGTGGAAAAACCATACAGTTGTGATCTACCTAAAAAGACATTTTACATTAAGTTTTCTTTGGGTTTTTMTTTTTGTTGGGTGACAGAAGGGTTTAATATACAACAAAGTTTTAATCTTTTTAAAACACTCACAAGCAGAACTGCTTCAGAGTAAATTTGGTAACTTGATAAGGAAATTTTAGTTGTGGCTCAAGTTTATCACTTTGAGGKGGAGCTCTTCAGTGGCTCCTAGGTTTTTAGGCTGTGAGTAATTGTGCTTTTCATCTTTATTTGCAATGGAAAGGGCACCAGAATCAACAACTTTATTGAATCAGAGTTGGAKTTTCTTTTTTCTGCCCAGTGCCCATCAAGGTGCATGTGAGCTCTTTCTGAACTAAGCTGCTGACTTACAGTGTATTTTAGTCTAACAAAACTTGTATTAACTACGAATTCTTAAACCTTGCTTTATTTCTTCAGAAAAATAAAAAATTAAATTGGCAGCAGTTAGTGTTGGTAATTTTCTCCAGGGTTTGAGTTTGTACCATTTTATACCACAGGAACAGAAATTAAACCCAGCTTTTTTCAGAAGGTGAGTGCACAAGGCATTTTCAATATCCAGCCTTACTTTGTATCTTAATGTGGGGTGGGGTAGGGTACTTCCAGTGCAAGTGAGTTCTGTAGAATAATGAGCTGCATTTTATCTTCCTGGTCAAAAACGAAGTTGTTGTCACAATGATGGTGTGCACAAACCTTCCATGTGAAAAACAGGCATCATTTTAAAAAGTCATAAAATACACTCCTCTCTTAACATGAAGCAAGCAAACAAGCTTCTAACCATAGAAGGGACTAAAGAGTAATAAAAATCTGACATTGTATTACTGGCTGTCTGCATTATTTCTGACTCAGACATGCTGGAATGATCTTTCCCATGGTTTTGTTTTCAAGCTATAACAGTTTAATTTTTATAATGCTTGCCCCTGTTCTCCTGTCTTCTAACCAATACTGTGATTTCAGTTAATAGTTCAGCCATTTATTTTTTTGCTCACATGCTGTCTCACAATGTCTGAAGATAATTTGTGCGTATTCACAGTGAATTCCCTGGAAAAAACCCACTATTGACTACAAAGAAAAGCTTTCTTTTGTCTAAATGGCAAGCTTCAATCCAGGCTTTGAACTGAAGTTACTGTTCAAATGGCAACTGAAGTTACCCATTGACTGCTCAAACTTGTGGTTTCCCCTTAGAAATTGTTTTGTGAAAGAGCTGATGCACGACTAAAAGCACGCCTGTTTATTACTCTGTGTTGACTTCCAGCTGGTTTGTCTGTGCTCCTGGTTTATTTATTTTTACAGCTGCCTTGAGTAGCCACTCTGATGCTTGAATTTGGCTCAGCCTGATGTGACCTTATTCTGTGTTTTGCATGGAGTTCTTTGTTTCTTTGCTCTTTAAGTCTGGAAGCCCCTTACATGCCTTCAGACTACTACTGTTAATTATCTAATAATTCTGCATTTCAGGCCTGAGTAGTGATTTGAATCACAGAATGGCCTGGGTTGGATCAAGGATTATCTACTTCCTACCCCCTGCCATGGGGTAGCAGTTTATCTGGTGAGGTTTTCTGTGCAAGACTTTTTGTGTGGAGAGTGACCTTAAGGAGAATTTCTCCTTTCCACTTGTTCCTTTTGAATTTCATACACTGCGTTTTTCAAAATATTAGTGACCTGACAACTGAGAGGCAGCAGGAATTACTAATTTTATTTTGTAGCTGTCTTTAACACTTTTTCTGTTGTAATCAATTTGTCTGTGACAAACTTAWTACTGGATGATCCCATTCTCTTGGTGCTTTACCATTGCTCTGACTTGGTTGTTAGGTTCATTTGGGTTTTTTTTTAATTTTATCTTGTTATTTTTATTTACATTTCCCCCCAATGTCCTGTATGCACCCTGAGGGGAAAGAATATTTCCTTAATATGTTTAATAACATGTAACACTATGGAGCATGATACAAAACTGGCTCTACTTTACATAATGGATGAAAACGAGAGGCAGGCATAGTTTTGTACCTGGTTATGAGTAAGTGAATCTGTTTGTGAGGCTGTGCAGAAAATGTGAGTGAAATGTCAATGGCAGCACCACTGTGCATGAACATGACRTGAGTCATGCAGCCCTATTCAAAAGCAGGACTGAAGGCTCTTAAGAAAGAGCTGAAATTTGTAAGCATGGTGGGTTTACCAAATTAGGAGATGAGAATAAGATGTCAGCTTTCCTATTCCATTTGTGGCAACAGTATGACTTGCTCATGAATTTAGGTTTTTCCTCCTTCAAAGGACCACTGAGATGGACTAGCACATTATATTCAAAGTTCAGTCTTGATTTTGATCCTGATCAAAGGGATACACTTCAAGTATTTTGACATCTAATCCTTTTTCTGACTTTGATCATTTTAGACTGAGGTACAAGTAACCACTTTCCAGTACCTATGTTAGCCAAGAATGAAAAGAATCTTATCTGCAGATAATGGATGCTGCTGGAACTTTATTCTGATATTTTAGTGTAAAAGATGTCTGTCTCTCTCTCCTTTTGCCAACACCTGTCAGCACTGCTCAACTGTGTTAAGAGGGGGAGAAAAAGGGCTCAAAAAAGAAATCTATTAAATAATAATATGGGGAAAACAGATATGAAACCATCRGGGGGTGCATGTGAATTCTGTGCAGTACAATGTGAATTAGTCCCTAGAGAGTGATAGGCAGTTAAAACAAACAGGCACTTTATTGYTGTTGTATAAAATTTCTGATGAGGTGGTATCATTAGACAGATCATTACAAACTTTTTCTTCTTGTRTCATAAAACAGAACTGGTGTTTACTGGGGCTGGTATCCTCCATAATAAACTGTGAAAGAGCGATTTATGGAGGCAGCAGAAGCCACTGAAATGTTATTCTGTGGTATTGAGGCTCCAGAAATGAGTGAGTGAGCTCTCACCAGAGTTCGCTCAGGTGCCAGAGAGGTGTCGGGAGGGTTCTAAGCCAGCTGTTGTGGAATGATGTGCTCTTGTCACCAGGTTACTTGAGAAGAAAGCAGCTCTGCCAATATATTGGCCCCAAAGCTGTAAGGGCTAAACTCTTACCCAAAATACTTACCTAGATGTATCACTTTATAAATTCGGGAGCAATAAATGCTGGGGCAATTTCCTGGCTTTATTTCTCCCTTTTTAGTGTATCTTTAAAAATTCAGAGGAACTGATTTATACACACTTCTCTGGTGTGTAGGGTTAAATACATTAAAATAATACCGTTTTATAGCTATCAAATAATACATGTTTCATCAGATTTTTTTGTTTTAAGTTTTGTTTTACCTGTATTTCTTCGCTTTCCTTGGACAATGTTATTAAGTTTCTATTAAGAAGCAACTCCTTCAGTGAGGAGCTTGTATTTTGTTTTAAAGGAAATGTAGGAGAAAGATTAGTATCAAAACTAAGGAATCTCCACCATTCAAATTTCARTCACAGCTGCGGGCAATTGCCTTCAGCTGCTTCTCTCTGTTTTTCTGTTTTTGGCCTAACTCCTGTGCACTTTTCCTTTGTCTGCCGTCCTTTCCTACCCACTTGGTCTCTCCTATCCCTGATGAAGTCCTGTTCTTCCTCCCGAGCTGGAGCTCTTGGGAAGGAGATGCTAAGGAGAAAATTTCCGTGCTTTACAGTCTTGCTAATGAGTGGCATTTTAGCTGCTAGGAGGGACAACAGGGGGAATGAATCACTGTCAATGTCGATGAAAAGTATCTGRCAAAGCTGGAGTAGGTGCCTGGTGCCTCTCCTGGTTTACATCTCAGTTTTGCTTCTGCTCCAGTCCAGGTGGGAGCTGAAAGAGCTCACAATGGCTTTGTGGAGCAAATAAATCTGCGCATAATGCACATAATGCTATCGAGAGTTTTGTGGGACTGGGACTGTTCTTTGTGTGTTTTGTGGATGGCAGGACTGAAAAAGAAACAAGTGCCAGCAGGTAATTTTGTTTCCCAAATAGTCCAAGTGTGAAATGCGTGGGCTCCATTTATCATTCCAGCTGAGTCTCTGTGGAGACTGACCTGCTCATAGTTGCCCACTTTGATTTTTTTTTTTTCCTTTGTTTTCCTTTACTAAATGTTGCCTGCTGGAAAAACATTGGTGGATCTGAATTTCTGAGCATGCAAAAATGATAGATTGCTTTATTTGTTTACGAAACTCTTTTGTARGAATGTTTTAATTGTAATTAATAAGGGGAGGGGGGGAGGAAGGCTGCAGTATTTTGCAGACATCCTTTGTAAGCAAAAATTGCATTGATGCCAACCATGAAGGCAATATATGTGAAAAACGACTTTGTAATTTTGGAGGACAGCAATTATGTGATTTATTTTTATGTACAGCTATATTAGAGGTGCAGCCTTCTTGTTTCAGAGGATGTTTGTTTTAGAAGGCTGCAAGCTCCAAATCCGGAGATGAACTTACCTCAAGTTTACTCCATCACTAACTAGGYATAGAAAAGTGAAAAGGAAAAAAACTCCCAATGTTTGGTACTGTTTGAGGACTCCTCAGTGCTTTGGCATGTCAGGTGATAAGTGACTTTCTGGTCACTCTTTACAAAGCAGTTACTTGGGGGGCTCTTAACCTCCATGGGATTTCCTTTCCTCCYACCTCCTCAGTGTCACTTCAGCCACCACCAGACAGCTGCACTTGCTGCTTCTTACGTGGAGGCGGAGGACAGCACTTGAACACCTTCCTTTCATGTGGTTTCTCCTTTCTTTTTGAGAGCCACTGGGAGAGAGAACGGAACAGACAATGCTTTCCTTCAACTCTGATCTTTTTGGTCTTTGTTTAGCAGCTTTCAGTGGCWATACAAACCTGAATGAACCTGCCTTTGCAAAGGTACCTTAGTGAATACCAAGAATTTTTGCTAGATGTTATCAATAGGTAACTAATTCTTTATTTTGTCTCAAATAAAAATTTAAGTGCTTTGTTTCTCGGCTTAAACCTACGTGACCTTCTGCAAGATTACATCGGTTAAACAGTCTGGCACTTAATAGCTGAAGCTGTTACCTGACACTGCAGTAGAATTTCAGTGTCCTTAAAATAGCCCGAGGAAGGAGATGCTTTAATTCCTTTGACCTGCAGCATTTTAGTGGCATTTTCTGTTTTGCAGAAGCACTGATCCATTCCTTCAGAGCTGTCTGTGGCAACTTGTGCATGCAAGGCTGGAAAGGATGGGCTGTGATGAGYGCCATAAAACCGAAGGGAGCGGAGAGAGATGCCTGAAAAATTTTAAGTGCTTTATTAAGCCCTCTTTCCATAATTTCTGGGAGGGAGGGAGGGAAGGAAATGCAGCTCTTTCAAGCTTGGCTGGGCTTAGAATTAGCTGCTGGCTTCCTTTCATTGTCTGCACACCTTCATGGTACTGCTGCTGGCTTGTTGGGAGCTGCAGCTCCTGAGCAGCCAGGCTGCTCCCGTGTGCAAGAGATGAATTTTGTCTTTTGAGATCCATCAGTTTGGTTTTCACTGTGATAAAAAGATGTTTTCATCATTTGCTCTCCATTTACAGCTCGCATCCTTTGTATTACAAAACGAGTCCACGCTTTTCCACATCTTTTAAAACCATGTAAAGACAGGTTGTAANAATTTTAAGTGCTTTATTAAGCCCTCTTTCCATAATTTCTGGGAGGGAGGGAGGGAAGGAACTGCAGCTCTTTCAAGCTTGGCTAGGCTTAGAATTAGCTGCTGGCTTCCTTTCATTGTCTGCACACCTTCATGGTACTGCTGCTGGCTTGTTGGGAGCTGCAGCTCTCATGTGCAGAGGGCCGTCATTTCACCTCACCCTTACAGATACAATGCTTTGACTTTGGCAGCAAAGTCTCAGTGTTACCTCTAATTAGTAATTTTTGTTGCTCTGGTTTCTTACAGTAAAACTTGTTTGATGTCAACTTGGCTTTGAATACCTCCATGCTATTGTTTAAGAAATGAAAGTTGGAGGGGGGTGTGTGTTTGGTTTTTGTAAGTTTTACTGTGCTTTCATGAAACAAGAAATACATGAAAAAATATCTTTACAGCTTATTCTTAATGTATATGAGAAAACCTTAAGCTTTTGGAATACCTGACTCATAGCTGTCTAAATGTAGCAAGGAGGTAGCTTGGGAGGCTGAAGGTTTTTCTAAGTTTTTTTCAGTTTTGCATAATAACAGTAAAATAAGCTTATTTATGTTGGTTTATTAAGCATCTGATCACCTTTATTCATAGTGACACCAGGAGAGATTTCAGTGCACTTAACATTTCAGTGTCTCTGAAAGAAGTGGGGCACATTCCAAAATATTCTTGAGGAATGTGTGGTAACAAATAAAGGAAAAAAATTATTTTCCTGACTCGTTAATAGCTATCAAAATTCTCAGTTTAAGGATGAGGAGTTGAACATTTGGATCCCTTTGGAAAAGGGGAAGGGAACCTATTAAAGTTCACAGGCTGTTGCTAACCTACACCTGCTATGTTCTATTCTCTTTCCCAAAAAGCAAAATTGCTTCATAAAAAATGGGGAGTTTTGCTGCCAGAGCTGTTCGGATATCAGCTTGCTCAGGCTCTCATCCACAGGTGATGGTTATTCCCTGAGCTCTGTGCTGGTTCCTTTGTGGCAGAATGCACTTACAAGTGCAGACTCTGCCGTGTTCCTGCACCTTGAGCTCACAGGCATCCAGGTTTTGCCAGCAGTAGCTTTGTACAGAGGATAAATCCCGGTTTTGCTGACTGAAGTCAAAGGTTATATGCTCAACATCTAGTGCAAGAGATGAATTTTGTCTTTTGAGATCCATCAGTTTGGTTTTCACTGTGATAGAAAGATGTGTTCATCATTTGCTCTCCATTTACAGCTCGCATCCTTTGTATTACAAAAYGAGTCAACGCTTTTCTGCATCTTTTAAAACCATGTAAAGACAGGTTGTAAAGCAAAATTTCTGTTAATGAAAGCAGACTTAAAAATCTCTGAAGGTGTTTATTTSTATGATACTTAGCCTGCCCTGAACTGTAGAAAGCAGAAACCTTTTTAAAAATYTATTGCCCTGGATATTTGTGTTAATAAAGTAAGGATCTAAAATCATAAGCAATATTTTAGTTACAATAACCTTTTTAAAGGTATATCTTGGTAAATATAGTGAGGGAAATGGTTCAGATTCCCTTCTCTCCATTTTGCTGAAGTGCTGGCTGTTCTTTTGGGTTGGTAGCATGAAGTTACAGATTTGAAGGCAGGAGATGAAAGCAAGGGACAGAATAAAGGCSCAGCTCTGCCATGTGTGTCAGCATTCCTCAGGGCCTCTTGGAGGGATGCCTGGATGTCCAGTCTGTAGCACGGAGCTGTGTAAATGGGCCCATGGAGTCACATTCCAGGAGGAATGAGGGACCATGTGGCTGCTCAGGCTGATGTGTTCCCCTGGGGAGCACACAGGTGTTGGTGTCCTGAAGGAAAAAGGGAATTGGCAATGCTGCCATGATCGGAATTCTCCTGGTAGGTGCCTGCAAGAGAAGCAGTGTTTCCCAGAGTGCCATGTCGTACTCAGAGCTGTACCATGGAGTTTAAATTTGTTAATTACAGATACTCTGACATTTTACAGCTGCTCCAGTTTTTGCACTTGTCTCCTTTGCATTGTTAAGAAAAGTTTTTTGCCCTTTCACACAGAGTTGRTTGCTTTTGCATACAAAACACTTGCCTGCTTCAACAGGAAAACTGCTTTTCTTAAATTGCCAGCTACTCTTCCTGTCATGATGACACATCTTGAGCTRTATCAGGCTCAATCCCAAATACAACTTCATGTTTGCTTTAAAGAAAGATCTAAAGGAATAATGTTMGATGTTATATTTAAATGGATTAAGGATCTTCATCTCTACTGAAAACATGGCACTGATCCCTTCTGCTTGCTTTTACATTTTTAATGGCTTATATKTTAATATTGCTGTGCTGTAACTTTGAAAAGATAGAGGAGTTAAAAAGGCAAGCAATTGAGSCAGTATTCTTAAAAATAATATTTAGAAGGGTACTTTACCACTTCTGTCATTCTAACAGATGTTGAAAAAAGTATTCTATGATTGAACAAAGCAAAAGACTGTAGAATTCTTTTGTGTCTAACCCTGTCTGGCTGCATACAATGTGTGTTGCTCATTCTCATGGGGTTTTTTAGTGGAGTTGTTGGGTTTTTTGTTGGTTTRGTTTGGTTTAGTTTTTTTGCCAAGTGATTCCTGAACTGAGTAATTTACAGAAACAGGGCTATTTGGAAAAAGAAATCACTTTGTTTTAGCTGGGCCTTCTTTTCTTTTTTTCCTTCTGTTAGTGATTGACGTGGTATTTCATGGGGTATATGAGGACCTGAGCTCCATATTCACTAGAAAAGTGGATAAATAATTCCTTCATCAGTTGGGTGCACTTCAGGGAGGTGCTTCAGAAAAGCTGTCACTGGTACTGGTAGCAGCTACAGTTACATCTGTTGGCAATCTAATGAAAAGATAGATTGAAAAAGAAGGATGATAAGGAAAGAACATGATGTGATTTTTGTGCTGTAGAATTAAAACACACTCACCAGAATATCAGTGTTTTCCAATGTCATTTCACCMTTGCCACCAGTGGGAGATGTGCTGCTGGGTCCACGGAGGTCAGATTTGTTTTGGGTTTTGTTTTGGTGGGGTTTTTTCAGTTGTGCTTTGAGACAGAGGTGTCACTGGAAAGGGACACAGTTGTGTGGGCTGAGGCCCAGCAGGGTTGGTTTCTCACCTGCACTGAGGTTTCACAGGTGCAGAACACACGGAGCTAAAGCACCTCACGAGCTGTACTGCAGCCACACTGAGTCTGCCTCTGGCCTCTCTTGTCCGACAATCATTGCTCTACAGCTGGGTAAATTGATGCTTTATTTCAGGCTTGGCCAGATCAAAACAGTTCATGTCTATTTGGAATGCCAGAATTTCACTCTGCTTCCCCAAAGCTGGTGAATATTTCTGTACTTCTACTACAAAGCTGTCAAGATGGAAGGAAGGCATTTTGTTGGTAGTTTGATAGTCTGCATTCTGTCCCTGGTGTAGCAAAGAAGGACTGCTGGAGGTCAGAGGCAGCTTAATGAGCAAGAGATGCTAAAATGGCATTGAAAACAGAATAAAAAATATGCTGTCTTTTGGCATAATGTCASTCCTGACTTTGCAGGGTTCAAAGAAATGTTATTAGAGATCAGTGACTTTTTTTTCTTAAAACAATTATTTCCAGAAATATTAAGAGAGACCTTGTAGTCCTGACATGATTGAAGAAAATATTATCTGAATACTAAGGAAATACACCAGCATCTTCTAGTGCACCCCTACAAGCTTTTGCACAATTATAATAAGGTAAAATCCTCAGGTCAAGAACAGCTTTGCAAAGCATTAAGCTAAACACATATGTATTTGCCTGTTTTTGACTGGAGGATTAGTGATTTGTGTCTTTGTGAAACTCTACCCTGAGCTCTTAATTAAGCTTACCAGGCACAAGTGCACTTCAGGTGATCCAGACGACCTTTAAAGGGCCTGCAGCAGATGGTGCAAAGTCTGTATTCTGTGCACTATTCTGCTGTTTTGTCTGTTAAATAAGTATCTAATTACTCCCAGTCTTATCTTATTTCAACACAGTGTCACTAAATGACTTACACGGCTGTAAGTAAGGTAATCCGTTGCCAATCCGATAAGCTTGCAGCTTGACTTTTTGGGAAGTAAACTTGCACCTGATGAGAATTTTCTTTCAAGCAGACAAGAGCATCTTCCACTACTTTTCCAGAGGCTCTTAACAAGATCGTTCACTGYCTTTCCCACATAGCTTTCTTTAGCTGTTCTAAATAAATTACTGTGATAAATGTGGAGTGGWTTTCTCCCTCAAGTTTCTTGAAGGCAAAATGGCTTTTTGGGTTTTTTTGTCTGTTTGTTTGTTTTTGGTTTTGTTTTTTTTTTAATGTGATGTTTTGCATTGTGATGGGCAAGAAGAGGCAAGCACTTTGAAATCCAAGCATCATCAACTCCTTGCATTTGTCATTTGTGGGCACCACACCATTAGTCTGTTATTTTCTGAACTGCAGTAACAGTGTTGAGTGCAAAAGATACTTGGGAGAAGCATACCAGTCTCAGGATTCAATGGGTGCTTTATTTTTAAATAATTAGCACTCTTCATAATTGCAAGATACAAGCTGGTTTGATATAGATTAGTCAGCAGGTCTTAAGGCCATCAAAATAYTGATTTTTATTTTTGGCTTTGCTGTCTTCCTTTTTTAAAACTTTTTTCTTGAATGAACTTATTTCAAAGAAACAGTCATTCAGTTAAAATGGTGTGAAAGTCACTTGAGTCAGTCAAAACTCAAGATGAGCTCTGACACATGCTGGGCTGAGCATCACTGCAGCCTCTGCAGCTCTTGCTCTTCTAGGTAGTCCCCCTCTGCTTTGGCACAGCAGAGTCATTTCTGCCATGATTTCCACCCTGAGCAACAGGAGGTGATCTGTTTTGTTTGAGTGWAAGGTTCAGGTTCAGACCAGTGTTCTCTAGGTTGTGTTTAAGAGGATGATGTCAAATGAGGTAATAGAATGCTGCCTCTTCTCCTTGAAACTATATAGATGTAGCCAGTGAAGGGAAATGTCTCCTGTTCCTGTAGTTTTAGTCATTGTCCTTAATCAAATTCCCAGAACAAAACACAGGAAAAGCCAAGCTCACAGGCAGCCTAACAACCTCTTTGACTTTAGCCTCTGAGTTCCCATAAATAATTTACAAACTAATTGTCTTTAAAAGAGAAAACCCTGTTACTAAGGGCAAGATGTTTAATGCATTTCTGGTAATATGCAATTTAATCTAATAGCACTGTTCCTAGCTGTTAATATCCATGGATGACCTGTTTGGCATGAGCTTCTGAGAGCAGAGCTGTCCTATTAACCTGCCAGGRTATCTGTTAGGCTCATTTGGAGAGCCATTTGGAAGAGCTTGAAGGAGATCATTGTAAACATCATAGTGGGATGCCAGGGAAGCATTACCAGGAGCATACTTGCTGTTCTTATTTCATGATCAATTGTTACAAAGGTCATTTATGTTTTTGCATTAGAAATCATACCAAGCTAAATAACAACGTTTTGCCTCCCAGTTGGTAATTTCTGTAAAGCTGGATAAAAGCTTCAGCTGCAGGCTTGGAGCTTTATCTCATTCTGTGGGTTGAAAATGCTGAAGTATTTTCTTTTTCCCCCCTAAAATATTATCCTTTAGTGACTTCCATTGTGTCTGCTGTGGCTCTCCATCTCCTTGGTCACTCTTTTTCATATCATTTTGCCCTTGTACTTTATCTATCACACTCAATACCTACCAGGTACAGCTATTTGTTTCATCCCCTCTCCTACCTTGCTGAAGTTGACCTGTTTTTAATATCTGTGAAATAATTAGATCCTATTGCTCAAAGAGATATTATGTTGTTGTACACAGAGATAATTTTCAGAGCTTGAACTGAAGCAAATATATTTGCTTSAGTATAATTTAATWTTCTATTTAGGATTGCCACTACAGGGTGTTGAATTGCTGCTGCTGTAAGTGGGGTTGCACCCGATGTAGTAATGAATTTAACAGCCATATATGCACTATAGTAAGCCATAACAAGTCAATTTAGGATTTTGTCTCAGGAAACACTGAGTGGTTTTGTTAAAAAGCATTCACAATTCACAGCTGCAAACTAYCCTGTCTCTATGTATGAATCCAAGAATTAGCTAAGTGTTCATGTGTGAGTTTAAGGACTTACTGGCAACTGCAAGAACTTTTTTATTTCTACAGTAAAACTTCAGAGCAAAGTAGTGTAAGTAAGCTTTTCTTTTTTTTGCTCTGAAATATTTTCCAACTGTGGAGGCAGCATGACTTCAAAATATCCCTTTCTTGGGTGTTSTTTCAGGCAATGCATGCTGGAATGATCACCATGTACATTTGTCAATGGGCCTTTCTTTTATTCAGTTTTAATTTTTTTTTCCTAGTTCTCTCAGGCTTTGAACAAAAGTTAGAATAGAGGAGTACCTAGCTCATTTGTTTATGGCTTCTCTGA
The DNA here is from genome assembly GCA_902810485.1 of Alauda arvensis. NCBI lineage: Eukaryota > Metazoa > Chordata > Aves > Passeriformes > Alaudidae > Alauda > Alauda arvensis. Next base: position 187,057 of record CADDXX010000770.1, read on the forward strand.
AGAATCACTAAATAACTCAAAGGAGAAGTATGCATTTTTGAAATTGAGAACTGAAATTGAGAGAGTCTCTATGATCCTAAAAAGAAATCCATCATTAATTGAAAGCTGTGGGAAAAGCCTCGTTCTTGTCAGCAGAAGTAATATTTTAGACTTCCCAGTGATTTTTTTTTTTCAGGTCAAGTTTTGTATTCAAAATTCCTGTGTTAGATGATCTTGMTACTTTTATATATCTGAGCTCTTTTTCATTGATCATGTAGTAATAATTTCATAAATGAACTGAAGCATGCTTCTAGGCACATCCAAACTTTTGCCTCAGTCAAAAATATCAGTATCCATTTTACAGGGTAAGAAAGGAGGTACACTTTAAATAGTATGTTTCCAGAATGACACAGGGAATTTATCATTTGGGAATGAGTAGCAAAATTTGTGATTTCCATTACAAATCAAGCCTTTCATTTCCAGCTCTCTGATAAACTCAACAAAAGGTAAGGGACCARTATCAGAGTTTTGGCAGAAGAATCCTTGTGACTCAGAGTATGCTGGGCATTAAAATTTAYRCCATGCATGCACAACTGTGTTTTTTGCACTATGCTTTTGTTGTGCAGAAGGGAGTAGCTCTGATGAGCTCAGGAGAGAATTTCCAGGTGCAAGCCCCTTTTGTCTGTCACTCCTGTTGCTACCTTTCACAACAATCACAGTTACTATCGTATCAATCCTTTTAAGAGGAGAAGATGTCATATTTTTGTAGTAATGACTTCACAACCAATGTGAAGATTTAATTCTGTAGAGTGAGGGAACTGACCAACAGAAAAGGTTTTTACAGCTTTCCCAAATCATACTGCTCTTGTAGGGACAGCTGMTGCTCAGTGATTCTTGCTGAAAACRACAGGCCACYTCAGCCAAAAATGTGSARAYTACCTGCATACCATCAAAATATTTATTGTAAGATACTGCTCTGTTAGGTACCTAATCAGCATTTTGGCTGCAAAAATAATACAGTGAAAATTTTTAGTGAAAAATGTGTTCTATAACAACACTAAGGCTAAAGTCYAGATTTCCTTCTGAGATCTAAGATSAGWTAACTYCTCTGGTTTATACTGGTACAGGTACTGCAGCAGCTTAGAGCAGCAACAAGGTCTAAGCAAAATTTATCAAAGGCTGGGGTAGCTCTTTTTTTCTTGGGGTGCTTTTTAAGCTAGGCTACATTCCTTAGGGAGACTCAGAAGGCTCACCAGGGACAAGAGGCTGAGAAATCCTGCAGGCTTCCATGTTTTCTTACTATTTTCTGTACCAGTGGTCACCTTTCTCTCCTCTGCCCCCTTGGGCAGGTCCTGGGGCTGTCCGTGTGCTTTTTACAGCATCGTCAGSAATGTCCAAGGGTAACAGTCTGTCCTCTTCAGACTTCCTCTTAAAATGAGAATAGGAGGTGGATGGTCAGTGAGTTAATTTGGAATGTGCTTCTTCACTGGTGTTAAGCTGTACATTTGCTCTTAAATTGATTKCTTCCTTATCTTAGCTCCATGCATGAAGCCATCTTAGTTAAAACTTGAAAGACTTTCCCATCAAGGTGTCACTTAGCAGGCTGCTTTTCAGAGATGAGAAAAACAGTTCCTGCCTGTCCTTTACTCTGAATGTTTGCAGGGGACAAGATTAATGTGCTTTTCATGTTCAGTCATGACAGGGGAAATGGTTGTTTGCTATTTCTTGATAACTCAGCTCGTGGTTCTTCCCCACTTAATCCTGTGCTATTTGTTTACAGAAGGCAGGAGAAAGATGTAAGAGTTTTGTAAATATTCATTGATAGTTGTGCAGCAGCACTGAATTTGTGGTGGAGTTGCAATGTTTTTTTAAGGTGTTAAAAGTTAATTTCCATGTATTTTCCAAATGTGCAAAAAGATATGCTCTGGTACTGCCTGTACTTTGCAGTCCTCAATTTTAACAAACAAACAAAAAAAAAGGGAAATGATGGAAGTGAGGCAAGAAACATCCTGCTAGACACAAAATCAAATTTTATATGAAAAATCTGATGTTCACTTGGTTTATCTATGGATTTGTGAAACTTTCTCATATAGTAATTAAAAAAAAGGCAAACACATAAACCTATGTTTGTAGTTGGCTTGCTGTGGGAGTGATATCTGTAACTTGATGTTTTCAGAAAGGAGTGGGAGAGGCTCACCATTGCCTCTGTCAGGTGCATGGGAGGAGATGATGGCTCAAGAGCTGCTGGATCAGAACAAGAGAGGGTTCCTGAGCTCTGAGGTGCACAGAACACGCTGAGGTTTCTCTCAGGCTCTCCAGCTCCATGTGCTGGGGTTTGCTGCAGGGAGACAGGCAAGCTCTGGAGGTGGCTGCAGTTCAGTGGGTACTGAAGCACTGCTGCAAAGAAGCAATCTGATTATAAAACCTTTCTTCATGCAAGTGTCTTGTAGAGATCACCTTCACCCAAAAGCTGTTCCCATCAATATGGTCATGAGCAAAAATATGATCTTTTGTTAGCTGATGTTTTTACACAGCAGTTGTATAAATCTTTGTCACAAAGGCACTATTTGGATTGCTCTCAGTCACCACTCACCTCCTCTAAGTTGCTGTATATTTTTATAGCAATCATMAAGTAAAACAGTTGAGATGAAAATGTGGTCTGGTATAAAGTGCAACCCACACAGCAGGTGAGGGAAGGAGCAGAATATACTTGAAAGAAGGGAAGGTGGTACATCAGATAATACTTTGTTCATGCACTTTCATGATTATTTTATTTGAACTTTTTCTGAGAGTGGCTGTAAGTGCTCAGTGTTTTTCACTCTTCCMTTTAATAGCACCTGAAATTTGAGACTCAAACCTACTTTTTCTTCCAAATTAAAAAGAATGGACATAGGAAATAATGTAGCACATGACTCCATTTTCTCTGGTGTGCCTCTAAATTACATCTGTTCATGCACAAACATGCCTACACACCATTCTGACATAAAAATATTCTACTCTGTAGATGATTAATGTATTTCCATTGGTGTCTGAGCAATGTGTGGCAAGGAAACTGTGATTATGTAACAGTTTGGGGGAGATAAGTTGATAGCCACTCTCAGAGAAGAGTAGCAATGCAGACTGTAATAAGTACTGCAAAACTCCAGTTCTTCCAAGTGCTTATAGACTGTGGGGCACAATTAATAAATTTAGGCACATTTTGCCTAGTGTGCTACTTAGAATCTGGAAGCCATATTTATTTTCAAAAGGATTTTGAGCCCTTTAGGGAATGTCTTTGGGACTTGCAGCTCATTTTTCTGAAAAAAATTGCTTTCCCTGAAAAAGCAACTCAGTCAAGATGTTAGGAGGGAATCTATCACAATCAGTTTAATTATTAAACCAAAGAAATTTGGAGGAGCTGTGGCCTCYGTGCAATGCTGCAGCTGTGGAACACAGCTGAATGGAAGGCATTAAGCTGTCAAAAGGGAGTGGAAGGTGCTAAAGTTGCCCCATCTTTTCCTCTTGGGTAGTAACAGCAAGCACAGCCCCTGGGGCTGCTTGCAGTGACTCTGCAGGCAGCTTTCGAGTCGTGTCTTTGATGCTTTGCAAATYCTTCTTTGCAGCTGTGGAAACCTTCCAAATTCTTCAATTCAACTCTGCATTTTCCTGTCTCACTGATCCTACTGGCTCCCTGTAAGCTATTTCTCTTCTGCTGCAAATACTGCTACCTTCTACCTTCCTCTCTGTACAGCAGTCTGTACTGGAATGCCAGTTTGGTGATGTTASACCCTTCTGGGGGATGTTTTCCTTCATCATTTACATTATGTTCTTCCCTGGACTTGGCCTCTCTTTTGTGTGTGTGCTGGACAAAAGATTTTTAACTTGGGCAGCGTCCACTGTAGACACAGGAGCAGATTTGTGTCACACCCTCTGAAAGCCTACAGACTGTGGGGAAAAAAAAAAGCCATGGCTTTGGAGGCAGACAGAAACCAAGGGGTGATGAAATGCAAAAGCAGGAGTTTCTCACTCCATCTCACCAGAAGACCCCAGCCCTGTGACAGTGGTGTCGGGGCAGCAGATGGCGAGTGCAAACAGCACGGGAAGGCATCAGGAATCCCTGGGAAGTGTGTTTCAGGGGCTGCCTGGCAAACGAGGGGACATTACTGACAGCACTGAGGCAATCGTCTGTGCAGCCAGAAAATAACCTTCACCTTTCCTGGCGGGGGCTGCCACTGCAGTAAACAAGCTCMGACTGGGAAAGGCACATGGTCAGTGCTGCAGATGAAGTCGTAAAAGTCTGGCAGCCAGCTCTGTTCGTGTCGTTCATAAAATCTGTGAGGAGGCAAATGGGGAGACAGGGACTTGCCAAAGCAGCAGTGCAAATCAATCTACTTTTCACCATCTCAGGGAAAAAAAAAACAGACCTGAAAGAGATTTTTTTTCAAAGATAATGTGCTGCCTCATGTTAGTGGGACTTGSAAAGCAAGATGGGGTCCAAAGAGCTTGAGTGACTTGGGGACTGGTAGAGGGATATTTTAGTCTTATTTTTTTTGTTCTTACTCTTTTTTTTATCTTGGGGTTTCAGCAAGCCTGGGATAATTCACTCATTTGCTTTCTGTGAATCTTCAGTGCCCAGATATTGTGGCTGTTATGCACGCACTGAAACAGCTTGCTGTAGTTTGTGCTGCTGCCTGGGTCTGTTTTATTTTATCAGAACTTGTGGAGGAAACACTAGTAGCCACTTTGCACTGATTTAAGGGGAAATATTTCCTTGGCTTTGGAGCTTTTAAGGGAAGTCTTAAACTGAGTTGGAAATTATTTCTCTTGTCATGAGACAAATATCAGTTTCACTGGTTAGTTCTTCATTGGAGGCTCTCTGAGCCAGTTTTTGACTGGATTTTTGAGAAAACTTCACAGTGACTGCCTAGAAATATACATCAAATAGTTTTGAAGCTGAATTAATGTGTCTTTCATGCCTGAGACTGGACTCCCTCTGTTTCTTTTTCATTCCTGTGGCTTTTTACTTGCACACACTTTCTGCGTCCCAGTCTTGGCAATAGTGCAGTGAGTTTGAATGAACTTGAAAGGTGTCTGTGATTGCCAGGGTAAGGGCAGTATGACAAGGGCTGGGRGGAAGAGAGGACAGCCACCTTTGCAACAGTGGTAAGAAGTTATTTGATGAAACCACGTATTTGTCAGCTGTGCTCTGGTTCTGGTTTTAACTTGCATTTTCCTGAAAATCCAGGGAGAAACTTACTAAGCTTGCCTCTGGACAGGAAAAAAAAAAAGAGAAAACAGCTGTTTTCTGTGGTTTTCTAGTCTGTCATCTGCTCTGTAGGGTTAGCAACCCACCACAGACTTCTGTAATCCCTGGGCTGCTGATTGTACAATGCTTTAATGCTTCTCTTAGGCAGGAATGGGTGATCCTCACCTTCCCAAGTCTCAGTTCCTGCACAGAGAAATCAAACCTCATCTCTGGGTGAACTGAGCCTGCTTGTTAAGTGACCCAGTGGGGGAAGAGCTGCTGAGCAATTTGTTGGGAGGAAAGACAAAACCTCACAATTAACTTTCAGAGGATCATAGTTTTTGGCTCTTGGCCACAAATGTTTAATAGCAAGTCAAGCTTGGCAGAGCAGCTTTTCTGCCCAGAGCTGAGCTGGTAAGTCAAATCCACTGCTCTTTGACAACTTAATTTTGACTTCAGGCTTGGGGACAAATCACAAAGGAACACGAGTAATTGTGCAACAGCTGTCACAGGAGGAGGGGGAAAAGGGAAAAAACCAAAAAAGACCAGTGATGGCATACTACTTTAGGAAGCATAAAACTTGCAGAAGTGTCCCTGCAGCAGAATTGCTCATATTTGTGAGTTTTATGGAAGAAAATCCAGCTAGTTGTTGAACTAGACAGTTACTCCACAGATGTTAGCTTGGCTACAGCTCCAACACAGTTCTGGAAGTAAGGGGACACATCATATGTGCTGTGTACACAATTCAGATGRCATGTTTACTTGTCAGGAAAAAGGATTTTGAGCATAAGGCAAAAGCAGTAAAATGGCTCTTCTGGGACATTTTTGGTGGTAAAGATTCCATTAAAAAAAAAAAAAAGGCTTTTACATCTGTGGATTTGGAGCTGAGGGAGAAATATGACACTGAGCTTGCAGAGTTRCTTGTTCTCAGGCTGAAGTGTGCAGACATGGTTGTGCTTTCAAAACCAGTGGGAAAAGCCAGGCTGTGTTGCCAATGGAGAGACATGAGTGAGTTGTGTGAGTTAAAAGAGCATTTGCTGTGGTAGCTGGCAGGGAGCTGCAGAAAGAAGAGAACGAGGAGCAGTTGAACTAGAAATACAAACTGTTAGAAATAGAAGGCTGAAAGATCAGGCTGCATCAGAGCTTACCAAATGTCTCAAATTGAAAGTTGGAAAGGAAAAAAGAAAGCAAAGATACAAACTCTTCCTTCCTTCTCTCAATCAACTCTTCACTCTTTGAGGACATCATCTTCATTCAGAACCTTTTGCTCTCCTGAATAACAGTTAATTCAGGATGAATTACTGGGCTTGAGAAGAGCTCTGCCTCTAGTTGTTTAGCTGTTAAATAAGCTGAAAGTTGGGTGATGGGGTTTATTGGGAAGCATGGTTCAGAAAACAGCACTCACAGATTCTAGCAGATCATCACCACTGAGGGAAGAGAAGCAAAGAGAGAAACCACGTTTGTGAATGAATAATTGTAATCATGCTGGAAATGGTAGACTTAGTCAAAGATGGCTGTGAAATTGTTTTCCTCTCATCTTTGYGCAGGGAAATTTATTTTTTGCCTACGTATAGCAGAGCAGCTTTGAAGCAGCTTTTCTCATGCTACATAAATATGTATGAAGAAATGTTTGTGRCAAGATTAATCCCTTTTTGCATCTCGGTCTTGCAGGTGGCCCCAAAATGGATTTCAAATGCCAATCAGAATAGGTATGCCTCTACTTGAACTTCTTGTAAAATCCCCTCACCAAAGGGAGAGGAAAGATAGAGTTCAGATCAAATGCTGGCTCCAATTGCCTTGCTAAATCTGTGCCCTTCCTGCCTCTTACAGCAGTGTGTGTGCTATGGACAGGAATTAGGGAAGTTTTCAGTGACTTTTTAATTTCTTTCACTTTGTCTAGTCTTTGCAGTAGGTAATACTGACCCAGATCTCTTAYTCAGTCAATCCTTTTTCCCAAATTAGTAGGATGTTGTTACTCTTCTCCCTGGCTCTGCTTACATTCTTGTTTTCCAAGTTTGTTTGAACTAATTCCCAGAGAGCTTTCCAATGTGCTAACTGTATAGAATACATTAGTTTGCCATCTGTTTCGGGAAAGACACTTTTCCCATTACATTCCTATCCTGTAATTATTGAAGCTCTGCAGTGAACTCTGCAAACCACAGGTATTTATAGCCCTGTAAGCATACTTTCCTTTGTTTCAGCAAGTGTTCACAAGGAAGAAATCATGTTCAACTTTTGCAGGGTTTTTTTTGTTAGTATCCTGAGACAGATATTTACATGATAATTTAACAGTAAATTCAACTCTCTTATATAAACATCATAACTCATGTGTTGAGGGTCCAAGTAAGATATTTGATTTGAGATTGGAAAAAAATTGATTTGGAGTTCAGGTTCTGTGTAAAATTTATGCTAGTCCAAGTCAGCCCATTTCCACTGGAACCCCAGGTGAAGATGCTAAAAGATGTTAAATACATCTTTCCTYCCCTAGCTGAGCTGTAGTCTGCACTTCTGAATGGGCTGCACCAAATATCTAAGAGTGAAGAAACAATTCCAAATAACTATTTTAATGAACTCTTTTAAAATGCTACTTTTCTGTTCTGTGTTTTAACCTTGACTTTTTTTWAACTTTCATGGATTGCTACAGGGCAAGAGAAAATGGCAGGAGGGTATCACTGGGCATTTAAGAAACTCATGGGGTTTTTTTTATGTTTTTAATTACTTCTATAAAATCATTATTTTCTGGGGTGTCAGGCCTTGCTTTTCCATAGTTTACATGAGGAATATGGGTTAGGGTTAAAGAAGAGAAGCAAGAACAAAGGTGTGTTTTCTCTCCTCAGAGTTGTTCCTTTTCCAGTGACCTCAGTCATGTAAGGCCTCAGGTTTTTTGGAGGTATTGGTGCAAGTTGGAAATGTGATCCTAAAACCAAAATATGGAATATATAAAACCTGACTTTGGGCAACAAGGCATGCCTGAACCAGCTCGGCTCCTCCAGAAATTTCTGAGAACTCAAACAATACTGCAAAAACAACTGAATCAAAATCCTTTGTTAGGTAGCAGYCTTCCCTGTGTACAATAAACACTTCCTAGAGGAAAAATTATTTGTTTTCAACTGTTGTGGAGCTGTTTTGGCAATATTTTCTGTGAGGTGTAAGGTGTTTATAGCACACCTGCTGACATGAATCCAATAATGGATTCATAGGCACAATCTAGCCTTGTTATTTTTTAGTTAGAGTGGTTAATAAGCATGAAGTAATACAGGGAATTTGCCTAGTAAAATAAACTGTGAATACTTTAATCCATTTACCCTAATGCCTTATTTTAAAAAAGAGTAACMTAGCGTGTTGATTAGAGCTTTCCACAAAGGAAAAAATAGTTCTAAAGAAGGATTTTATTTTAATTCTTGTGCATTTATTTACATGGATGCAAAGCATGGAATTTCCTCTGGGAACTCTGTCCTGYTTGTTTGGGGTTTTTTCCCCCTTAGATCTAAAATAATTTAATTTTGGCTCAATGTGGGTTCAAAATGAGTCATTTATTGACCAGAGGTATTGGGTCTGAAACCTATGGGCAACCACAGGAAGTTCTAGGTGGGAAGACACTGCTGGAGACTTGTGCAGACTTCTCTTAAAAAAAGACCCCTGGGTGAAATTGTTTAGGGAGCTGTCAAGCCATGCCCAGAACACTTCCATCAAGGGATGTGAAAAATCAGAAGCTAAGTATAAGCAAGAAGTTAGGATTTTCTGTCAGGTTATGTTCCTGGAAAAATCTTCCTTATTTCTGCATCCTTCAGAAGTGTTTTCAAATATATCCTTCACATGGTCTGCAGAGAGCAAGTTAAAGCACTTCAGGTTTTTGGTTTTGAGTGTTATATTCTGAAAAATAACAGAAACTGGTTGGATTGAACTGTTACTGAAAGCGGTGGGTCTTGGTTTGAGGACAGTTTGTTGAATACCTGGATGATTCACTCCTCCAAAAAGTGCTGAAAGTCGCCTTCAGAGCAGCCGGTGCTATAGTGTGTATATATATATATATATATATATATATATAGCATATATAGCAGTTACTGTAGTATAGCTGCTGTGAAAGGATGTGCTGGGCAAGTCTGGAGTTTGAGTAACTCTGGAAGAAGTGAAGATCTTAATAAGAAAAGTTCAGTTCCGGCTTTTTCTCAAAACAAATTTTGTAATCATAAAGAAATCCACTCKCTTTCTTCCCATGTTTGCCACAGTTAATAGAAAACTAATTATGTTACATGTCTTTTAAAATAGGAGGTATCTTTCACTACTTTTGTGTTTTGCAGTTTTCTGTCTGAAATAGATATAATTTATAGTTTGTTTAGAAATTTTCCCTTTGATGTAGAATGTCAGAGAAAAAGAGAATCCTTACCCCTGATCATGATAAGAAATAATCTTAGGTGTTGAAATGATCTTAAAATGTTTGGGGATTTTTTTCCACTGAGTATGTATCAGGGATATTTATGAGCAATTTTTAGGCCAAYTCATTTCTACAAATTGAAGACCTTGTGCATCTATTTAACACTGTTTTGATAAGAACTAGCAATASCTCCACATATTGGGAATATTAACAACTTTGGGAGCGAGTTAAAAAGGCATTTCCTGTGAAAATTTTACCCTAACAAAACAACCAGTTCCACCTGATTGTTCAAATTCTCCACAAATGACAGAAATCAGCTGAATCAAAATGCTGTTTTGGTTCAGTACTTTATTTCTTGTTCAACACTTCCAAACATAGTTTTGCASAGGGAGTTTGAGCCCCCAACCAGCTTTTCCCTGAGCGAGAATAGTGCAAATTCCCTGCAGGAGCTACATCCTGTGTRAAGACTACTCCTTCAGAGTTGTTTTTTTGTCTTTTCTTTTGATGTTTAAAGGTAGAAAAAGTACGTTTATTGAGAAGGGTTAATTTTTTTTTAAATCTGTTGAGTTTACCCAGATTGCTGAAAGGACCCCTCTGTGTAGYGCTGCTCCTTTCTGGGAGGCAGCTTTCAGTGTGGCATCAGGCTGAGGTGCAAAATAATCTGGTACTGACACGACATTAGAAGTCAAAGAAAAGAAATTAAAGACATTTTGGAGTGAAGGGCAGCATAAGATTTTTGTAAGCCAATTTTATTTTGACCAAGAGTGAAATGTAKGAGGTGTGTTTTTAATTTCCTCTCATGGAGATCCCCATCCTTTTGAAATGAATTTCACTGATATTGTGTCAGTTGTTGGGAAAAAAAAAAATCCTCTACATGTATTTCCAGTTTATTGATCAAGTAATTTTATCTGATTTCTTCTCGAGAATTTAGAAGACAGTGGATTGAGGAGATGTGTAAACAGCATGAATAAGAGTCATCWACTCTTGTCCCAAGTGCATTAAAGATTGTGAACTGGAATCAGCATCTCTTGCTGTGTGCATTACCAGGGCACCCCCTAGCTTCCAGAGCTCCTCAGCAGGAAGGAGTCAAATCTGTTTTCATCAATTTTGAAGCAGAACAATGCTCTTTTTCTTTTTARGCTGTAGCAATACTGAATGATTTGCAGTTGGCTTTAAAAATAAAAACAGCTTGTAGAACTTTTATTGCACAATTTGTCTTTTAATAGTTGCTTTAATAGGATTTTTAACATGAAAGGAAATTACGCAAATATTGTAGTAAATGTAACTGAGTAGTGCTATTCTTTTATTTTTTGTTTTTGTTTTCCCAAGCTGATTAAGTTAGAGCTGGATCACTGTGTTAAATGTAGAGGCCCCTCAGGGAAATGTCTTCATAAGGAAGGGTGGGTTTTGCAGTTTCTCACAGTGGAGTCCTTGGCACCACCCGCCCTGGATTCTTTCTGGGTGGCAAAAATCTGGGGTGTGGACTCTGGGAGCCCACCCAGTGCACTTGCACTGCTTGGGCTGGGATGTGAATTCTTCCTGCCCTCCTGTGTGCCCTGACATGTGTGCAGTCTGCAGCTTGGGTTCTCAGCAACATCTGTCCCCTGTGATGTTCCCTTCCTGGTGTGACACAGCACTTCCTGAAGTAGAATAATGGAATCACAAAACTGTTTCAGTTGGAAAGAAAGTTTGTTTTACTTGGGACCAGAGGTTTGGAACKGAGCAGGACCTGAGCAAGCCAGAGCCCTTTGCCAGGGAGTTGATAAAGCAGCAGTGTCTCACTGGTCTCACTGGTTCTTATCACATTCCACAATGGCTGTAGGAACAAAACTCTGCTGCAGTCTTCAGTGCCTGTCCACATCATCAGACTGACTCTTTCTTCTTCACGCTGTTGTCTCTTGGCATTACGATTTTAGTGCGGGTTTTCTTCCTCCTGTCTGTTGTTACACTGCAGATGATGCAACTTGTTTTATGAGTGGTTTTACATCAATCACAGAGGTGCAAACCCATTGTCTTGTTTGCAGCTTCTCTCTCAAAGCTTATGATTTAATCTGTGCTTTCCCTAAAGTGGCCATGTGGGGTTTTCCTTGGTTGGCTTTAATTCCCCAGTCTGAAGGAAGRATAAGCAGCACTAGAGGAGAGGTTTCCAGATGGAGCCAAACCATCCTGGAAGAAAATCATCTGGCTTCATATTTACACTTCAGTCCTGGCAGCAGGCCTAAAAACCCCTCATGAATCCATGGCATTATTTCCTAATTGTTTATGTCATGTATAATCCAGATTAATTTATATATAAATGTCATTTTGCAGATCACTTGAGCAAGCTAAACAGGCCTGCTGGTATAGAACATGAGTTAATTAATGTATTTCTGTTAGTGTAGTATCTTTGCATCCTCCATGTAMTATCAGCCATGGTACCAAAGTTGGCACTGGATTTGCTAGAAATTGCTGCAAGTAGAGAGCTTGAAGGATCACCTAATCCATCTTTGATCTTTGGGTGATGGGAATTAGATGTTCCCTGGTGCTTCTGATAGAAATGGACTTCGGAGAAGAGTGATGTGAACTCCACAAATCTCTGCAAAAACCTGAAATGTGTTGTTTTAATTTTCTCCCATGTTGGCACGTTCCTGATGTTTTAAGTTAATCTCTTTTGTGCAAATTGAGCTAATTAATGCATTCTTCAAGTGGAAATTGAAAATTACTGACTGCTGTCCTCTTAGCACACTTTTTTTATTTTGTCTTGCACGGCCACATGACCTTCTACTTTTCTTCTCTTACAGAAAACTGCTTTCCTTCAGCTGTTCTTGAAATGGTGTTTTCCAGCTCTTTTATCTCTTTCCCCTCCTCTGAACTCACCAAGCAAGCTGTTTAAAAACTTATGCCAAAAACTGGGCTCAGCTATGTGTGCCTTTTAGCAGGCACTCTTTCCCAACAGCTGATCACTGAGTTTATGATCAATGACAACAATTTAGCACTTTTGGTCAGGATTACTATTTTCCATTTAATATCTGTGTGTACACCTTTTATTTTCTAAGCATTGTTGTCTAACCATGCCTTCATCTATCTTATCTCTTTGGCTTTTGAACCCTTTTCTTCAATTTGTCAAAATCAGTTTGAAGTCTGAGCTTGTCCTTGGAAGTTCTTGCAGCCACTCCCAGCATTTTGACCCTTCTAATTGTTATAGTTGCTTGATTTTATTTTGTTAACCAATAAAGAAATTGTTGCAGAAATTGAGGCTGAACCCTTTTCAAGACCAAATTTAAGCCTTACAAGTTGTCAGCCAACTCCTGATGATGCTTTTGAAGTACAGTTTTCCAAGGGCTGTGCCCTGTGTCATGAGCTTGCTCAGGAAACTGTCACCTGAGGCAGTGCCCCAAAACCCTCTTGAATTCAGGACACATCACAACTGCTGCTGTTCCATGTCTGCCAGGTCACTTGCCCTGCCAAGGAAACTAAAATAGCTCAACGTGGCCTGTTTTCAGCAGTTTTATTGCTGCTTTATTACCTTGCTATTTGCCAGGTGCTTATAAACTGTTTAGCAAATAGTCTTTTTTGGGGGATTTCTGGGTGRCTGTGGCTTTATAACTGTGCTGATGGGCTGAACAACAAATCAGTGCCTGGGGYTGAGAGCAGCTCAGGGGAGGCCTGTGGCTGCCTGGGTGAGGGCTGACCCTGGCTCTCAGTTTATTTAAATTATATGTGAATTTATATGTACACTTTGTGCTYTTCTGTCCTTTTCTTCACAGCTTTTAATAATCTCCTGTGCAGGAGCTGCCTTTTCCTTTTGTTAAACCTAACTTGGATTCCACAACAACTCYGCATTTTAGTATTTTGAGTTTGAGTCATATCTTTAAAAGGATGCTYGTTCTAGCTTTGCTGCTAACTGAAAAAGTTCTGGCATCTTAAACATCTCTAAAAATGACTTYTGTAAGTAATTCAGCAGTGAAAAATACTCTGATAATTATATTTCTCAGCGTGAAGTAAGATCATCTTATTTGGAATGTATAGTTGGAAACTTTCAAAACTTTTGGAAGGTATTGTTGGAAACTTTTCTGCTGTGCCTAGAGTACATTACAAATGGGAATGGTTGAAATGTGAACTAAATTCCAGATAAGAAAATTTCCTGTTATGCAAAGGAAATTCCATTTTGGCTCTTACCTGTTGCATCGCAATTAAACAGCAAATGCTGTTTATGTTCCATTCCTCTTGTCAAAGGTTTTTTCTTTATTATTTTTATAAATACAACATCCATCTTTTATTAGTTTACAGTCTTTTTTTCTTCTTCTTGAGCTCACGTGAAATTTTAATTGAGGTTTTTTTACATATGAAACTATATGTGTGAGCCAGAAAGCACTCTAGATAGCAGCTAAAACAAATTAGTTTTTTCTAATTAGCAAAATAATTTTGATTTTTTTTAATGGACATTCTGGCAAATATTACAGGAGTGTGTTATTTTTAGAGGTAGCAGTGTGGGSATTTCCAAGTGGCAAAAATGATGGTATCAAACTGTATTTCAKGCTTATGGATTTATTGCAGTTTCCATTACAAATACATTTTTAATGAAAAAAATTTGAGACATCAATACCATTCACAGCAGAAACAGATGCAGGCTCTTTCTTTAAAGCCTTGCTGCAATGGCAGGTACTTGTTGACCTGAAGAAATCAGGGGAAGGAGGAACAGGGTCACTGCTTAGTGCAGGACTGACTTTTTCTCCTTGGAAAGAAAGGTGAGTCCCCATCTGAGGGTGACAAAGGCAGKGCTGTGAACTGGGAGGGTGTCTCCTACTTCAGGGGCTTACTGAAAGCCACACTGAAACACCAGTGCTGAAGGCATCTCTGTTACTTTTTAAAATTACCTGACTGACTCTTAGCCCCTGAGAACAGTGATTTATCCTTCCAGTGTAGCACACAAGAAGATAATGTTTTATTTCCCCTGAATTAAGCTTTTCTTTAAGAGTTCCTCTTACGGGACAGATGATTTTGTGTAATCCTGAGCCCTGACTGTTTTTCTGGCAACAGTGAACCTCAGGAAAACAACTTGGTGAATCAGACTTGTGGGTTCCTTTGATCAGTGACAGCTTTGAAAATCCTGGTGACTTGCTCCAGTTGAAACTCCAACCATCTGGAGCTGTCAGCAGTTTTTGTCACATGTCAGATGCTTTGGAGAATGGTCCATCCAGCTTTTACCTGTGGCAGGAAGTTCTGCTCAGCCTCTTGGTTTTATGGAAGATGTTCCCTTGTGCTCGTGTGTGTGCATAAATAACTGTATCAGTTCAACTTCTAGTGTAGCTTTGCTGGAAATCTTCTAATGGGAATCTTTTATTTGGGAAATCAGTTTTCTAAGGCTAGGTTTAAAAAAAAAAAAATTAGCTAAAACATGTATAAGAGAGGGGAAAGTTTTAGATTAAACCAGACATCTGGGATGCAGGAGATTCACAGGTTTCCCCCCTGCCCTCCTGTTAGAGTCCTGGAAGTATTGTTATTTGCTTGTTTAGAAGTATGTCTAAATTTTAATTATAATTTTATTTTCAAGTTTCTTCCCAGTTCTAAAAGGGAGATTAGGATCTAGACTGCTTTTCCAGTATTTGTTTGAATGTTTGTGGTGTACAGTTCTAGGTAAAAGTAAATTCATCTAAAACATCAGGGAATGATTCTTACTCTTTTAATTTTTGTATCTCTGTTGCATTTTGAAAGGATTGTGGAAGAGAAAATTTATATTCTCATGTTTTTGTCTTCCACTGAAATGAGAGTATTGTCCAAGGCCTTACTGTGTTTGTGCAGGTGCACATGTGTGCAGGTTTTCTTGTCCTGCTTGTAAATCAGCTTTCTCTAGCAATGTTTTGGGGAAGTTGGAGCCTGTGCTCATGGCTTGCTTTCTAATGYAGCCTGAGCTGGAGCTCAGCAGGACCACAAACAATTGCTTTTACCAGGCTGGGGCCAAAGAATGCCAGAAAACATGTCCAGCCAGAAAAGCTCCCCTGCTGTAGCACAAAAGACCTAGTTTTYCTCTATTCTTTGATAGTTTGGGCTGAATGATGCCTTCTAAAAATTTTTTGTCCCAATTGTTTGAGTAGTTGTTTTATTCTGTATAATATTTTATCATCATCAGGATTAGCTGATATGGAGTTGAAGCCCGTCATTTTGATATGAAGCTTTGTATTTCTCTTGTGAATGATTAACTTGATAAAACACATTCAATCTCACTTTATTTCCCATTTATCACAATTATGCAGAACATATTTTTAATTAGAAAGAGGAATCCTTGCCTAGATTGAGACAACCCTATGAAATGGTGTACAGAGGTGGGAGCTGTGGTTTTTCATTCTGTTGGAATGCTGTTGCAGTGAGTTTCAAATACTTTTCCCCAGCTGGCAATTCCCTTTCACAGATAAGGTTGTAAATGTCTCAGTGCTGTTTGTTTTCAGAATGAAAAACCACTRTGTGTTAGCCCTTTACAGGCTTTTTTAACATGCATTTGAAAGACATTCAAAATGTAACAATTTGATTTGGAATTAAATAATTCCTGAAAGAAGTGAGACATTCACAGGATCAGCCAATTGTGTTGCATTCCAAATGTGTATTTTTCTTTTGCTTCCTGATCATTTTTGGCCAAAATATTTTCTTTTGATCAGATCCAAGAGCTTAGAGCTTTGCTAGGAATTAAGTCTCATTTGAATTTATCTCGCTTTTCCAACCAGTGGCCTTTTTTTCATGCAGGATAATTCACCTACTGGTCCACAATACCTTACACTGCCTTACCCTGACAAACCAAACAGTTCTGTGAGGRAGGAAATTGGTGTTAATCCCAAGAAGTCATCGTGATTCTTTATGTTTTGGAGTTCCCTGACAGAAAAAGGCTTTCCTAGTGTCAGATGATGTTCTCRATGCTGAGGCTTTAGAGAGAATGCTGAATTTGCAGTGCACTGCTTGTGGTGTTTCACTCTTCTCTATTCCTGCCCTTGCCAGGCGAAATACTTTGCACCTTAACCCTGCTCACATCCTGCCATGCTGAGCTCATTGGGAATTAACCTGGCTGCTCACATGGCTAGTGAAGAGTCCTGTGAGCTGGGCTGSTTTGGGGTCTTGTCTTGAAGCTCTTCCATTTTTAATTGGGCTCCAGTTGGAGTTAATTTGGACTCCAGTTTAATTGGACCTGACTTGCAGTAGCAGCAGTACAGCAGTAAACTTTGRGAAGAGGGGAAGCTGAGCAGGCTGAGGGGAGTTTTCTTTGCCTTGTGATCAATGAAAATTTCAAACCAGCACGTTCTAGTGAGAACTAGCAGAAAAGACATGTACATCCTGKTTTGACATCAAGCAAAGAAATGCAGGAAACAAAATACATGCAGTAGGCAGGGTAGGAAAATACCATGCAGAGACAAACCAGTGAGATCAACTTCAGTCTGAGCACAGGACTACACTGCTTTCAGTCTGCTGGGACCATCCACAGCAATSTGATASTGCCATTTAACCATGTTAAAAATGCTGAGTAACTTTTGGGATGCATGAGCTCTATACCCTGTTCACACTTTCCTGACAAACCCACCCAAAGGACTGTACAGTGCACAAAGCTGCAGCTTCTGAGCCCTTGTTAGTGTAATGTGTGCTGACTTTTTAGGAGGGGAAGCTGGGTCAGCAAGCAGAAAGCCTCTGGAAAGATGGTTTTTTTTTTCCTGCTCTCAGAAAATGAGTCTAGTATATCAAGGACAAACATTGGTACAGAAGTGTCTCCAGGTACCARATCCTGCTTGATGGTTTGTTATAACTGATCTCCAAAGACAGAAAACAAATGCAGAAATACAGTTGGCTCTGGTGGCTGTCCTGTGCTTTCAGAAGGGTGTGTTCAGGGAAGGGTGCTTCACAGATTCTGCAGTCAAGGGAAGGACCAAAAGGAAAGCACAGAGTTGCTAACTACTGCAGCATTCCCCTGAAGGCTGCTTTGGTCAGTTAAATCTATTTAATATGGCCTGTTTGTGTAGTTGTGTGGATCAGAGTGCTCATACTCATTATTAGATTTTTGAATAAAATCAAATTCTTTGAATTTGTGATTAGAGTTTGATTAAAACCTTCGGTGTGACCAGTGACATTTTTTCCTACTAAGTGGAAAGAGAATCATGTTCTCCAACACAGAGACCCCCTGTTCCTACAGGCTTTGTGGGGCTGTCTAMAGGATAAATAAATTGCAATAAATAAGTTAGCACAGATAGGGGATGCAGTACAGTCACATTACAGTGGCGTTCTGCCCAGTTTAACATCTTCTTTCTCAGTAGAGCTGAGAAACAGCATTGTGGGATGCTGGATGAAAGTAACTGTRCAGCACAGTTCAAAACTCTCCATGCTGAACCTTTATGGACCTTTATTGCAGCCTGTTCAAATATTTCCTGTATCTTGGAGGAGTGCTGCCATCAGCAAGCCTTGTCTGGGGTTGAGCTGTAAGGAGTCAGTCCCTAAATCAGGATCATCATTGGAAGATGAAAAAAGGACAAAAAAAAATCCTCAAACTRTTTCAAAATGGACAAATCTGGTTTGGGCTTTTACTTAATCCAGTTATGCTATTATGCCTTTGTCAGATATCTCGTGATGATTAAGATGTGGATAACTTTTTAACTTGAGATATGTTCCTTAATTGTAGGATAATTTTCAAGCTGTACATATATCACAGGTTTGAACTGCCTTCTCAGCTGTCATTGCTGAGCAGTCCAAATGCTTTATTACAACCATGTTATATAATTAGGTGAGTAATTACATTACTCTGAGTGCCATCATGGTCTGAGAAATGAAACAAACAACTGTAAAATCACCTGTAATTATACAGTTCCAGCATGATTGAATCTAATGCATTCTGTAAATGTAGAGTGCTAGCCTTTGTGAAATGGCTGAGTTATTAATTCAAAACTGCCTGTATTATCTAAAAGGAGCATGTATGGAGCTCTCCTAGCAAATCTGCAATACAAAGTTTAGGTGTTATATTAACTGTGTTTGCTTTAAAACTGATCCAATGACAATTTTTAACTAAGGGATATTCAATAGCTGAAATTCACCTTAACTGCTAAGATAATTGCTATATGCTCACTATAGCATTAAAACACTGAGTGTATTTCATAAATGAATAGTTCTGTTGCAGTTTCTTATTGATATGTTTCTGCTTAATGGTGGTRTGGTGTGAGCACTGTAATTATCATTATCTGTTCATTTTCCATTATTTCCTTGGGATTTTTTTTTTCATTTACTAATGTTCTATAATATAATGGTTGTTGAATTAATGTTTTCCAGTTTAATGTTTCCCCTACTGAATACATACATATMGTGTGCTACCAAAAGACTTATGGTAAATGGAAAATATAATAAAATTCAGTTGTTCCTTTTGAGGGATCTGAAATGATGTTTCCCTGAAAGAAGTACCTGTTACTCCAAGATGAATTAAGGCAAAGAAATGTGGTCAACTTGAAGATAAAATGCAGGTCATCTTAAATGTGGCTGGAGGAAATAAAGCATCATCTGTTACATGAAGCCCTCTCTCTTTCAATGGCATTAATCTCGCATACTCCTGTAATATCTGGGAATAGAGCCCTCTGCAGCTCTTAAATTCATCTTGACAAGATTGTGCTTCACTGCAGAAGAGGCAGCTTTATTGTTTTTGACTGGTTACAAAACCTATGTGTAGTTTCARAAATGTAAAGGAGGTCTTACAGAAAAAAAAAACCCCAGAATGTATAATGGCATTGTCACTAAAGAATAAGAAAATAGAAGAGGGGCCTTTGTTTAGTGTGTTCAGCAGAGTGAGRGAGCATCTATTTGTAACAATTTTTCACATTCAAAAATGCCACACACCTAGCAGAGSTGCTGGGAGGAGTTTAGATTTCTTCTGGAAGGTCTTAAAATGCAGTGATATAAAACTGCCATCACAAAAGCAGAGGTCCTAAAGAAGCACCCAAAAACCAGTATTGTGGTGGGATGATGTTGATTTTACAGACTAAAATAGCAGCAGAAGCTCTGGAAGTTACACTTAAGTCCCTAGTTCAACTCTTGTGAGGAGCTGGCATTAGAGGGACTGAAAGAGGGATCAGATAAAAAGAAAATAAAACTCTAACTAGTCAGAGCTTTCAGAAAGTCATGACTTTYCTAGGAGTGATGAGGTTTTAGTGATTCTATCTCCGATCCTAAGTCYTAGTTAATATTTTTCCAATTTGCAGGTATTAGGGGAAAGAGTCCCTACTGTTTCTTTAGATAAGATAGCACCTAATGCAGAACAGCTCTTTGTATTCATGTTTGAAGGGGATATGTGTTGATTTCTGCAGGAGTGSAAYCCCTTTGGTCATATTTRYTTTTGTTTTCCTTYSTGTTACTCCTGCAGTTTTGTCRCAGAGGCTTGACAATGAATATGATGGCAGTGGATGGCAGATGTGCAGACAGACATTCCTCACAAAATTACATGACCTCTGTGGCAGAGCTAATGCAAAGGAAAGTATCTTCATATTAAAGGAAGGCTCTTTGCCTGCTGACTTTGGGATGGTAACAGTGAATTCAGGTCTGCAGAAAGRGATGAACAGTCACTGTGTTACAGAAAGGGTGGCAGAACTTCTGAGGTTGTCTAACCTGCTGAATCCCTCAGAGCRTTCTCAGATGCTGTAGTCAAAGAAGGAAGTTACTGCACAAGAAGTTTCAAAAAGCTGCTTCATCCTGGACAGTCTTGTCAGAGCAGTCAGGAGAATTGGACATAATTCTCTTTCCAGTGTCTTTGCAGCTGTATCTGCTCAGGATGTCAGCTCAAGTGGCATTTTTAATTGATTTCTCAGAACTTCTATTTTTTTTTACTTGGTGTTTTGTGTTTGGGCTGAGTCCTGGGGTGTTTTAGGCAGTATCTGATAATATCTTTGAGAGCAGACATGTTTATCAGCCTCACAGAAGATGAATGGGGTGCAGGGAARAGGTAAGGCACTAAAGCACTACTGCTGTGTGGATGAATGATTTTACAGGTTTGCTGGCAGCTTCAGGATAAAAATAACTATGTTCAACATAAGCATTATTGTAGGACTGAACAAAACATTTCTTCAGTTATATAAGGGGCTGGTCTGAGCACGTATGGAAGACATCTCCACCTTTCATATTTCACACACCTGGGAAGCTCTTTCAGAAAGTGGGTGTCAAAAATGTAAAATCCAAGAGCATTTAAAATGAAAAAAGACAAGACTGGAGGGCTGTCCCTAAGGGCAGAATGAAGAGGCTTCCTTGTAAACTTTGTCAGAGAACAGTGAGCCACCCACTTGTAAAATTGGTGAAAGATGAGTTTAGTGCTGGTTGTATCAGCATGTCTTCTTGACAGCAGTACCTTCCCACCASTATTGTGACCTCAGTGCAGTCCTAGTCAAAATCTTCTCCCCAGATCACTTTATGAAGTCATTCTAATAGTGTTTCCCCAGTGTATTTATAACATTACATATGGTACACGTGGCATGGCTTATTCCCTTACAGTGTCAGACACACTTGTTTCTAGACTGGTGTTTTAAGAAGGAAAAGCCTAAACATTGAATAAATATTATGTAACCAWTGTTTTTATTTAGGTTTTATCTCAAAGATATGCTTAAGTGCTATTACTGCCTTTCRTTTTTATGGTAGCATAATTATTCCAAAGAAGTCCTGTAGAACAATATCATATCCACCAAACCTTACAGCTTCCCTTGCTACAATAACTTGTGCAGCACCATCAAATCCCATGAATACGTTTACATTCTGGTCTCATTAGTAGATTTGCAATTACTGACATACACTTCTTTCATTCCCAACTTTTCTGTCTTCCTGAAGTTTAGAAATAAAACCAAAGCCAGGAGATCCCTTTACACARTTCCAAGTGGTTTTGTCCTCGGGACTGTGCTGTGTGGCAGAATTCTTTTGTGGAAGAGTCTCTGAATTAAAATTGATGCTTCTAAGTCTGTTTGAATGAAAGAATCATTAAGATTTTATCTATGTGATGATTCAGGAAAGCTTAAAACAAATCAAACCCAATTAGCATCCTATGTAGGCTTCTCATTTAGAAATAAAGTGACCTTAGCTCACTCTGCTGCTTTTCCTGTGGCTTATCCTGCAGTGCTGTGTGCTCTCTTCCTCTGAGGAAGACACTCCAAGATGAAGTTATTTATTTCTCATGACATTTCTAGCACTTTGGATAGTTAGCTAATGTACTATAATTTTAGCTTATGCTCTTTCAATTAGAAAGACAAATTTCTTGTATTGCTCATTTACTGGCTGTTTTCATGCTGCATTCATTATCTGTGCTGTTCCACAGGAACAGGCTTTTAAATTGGGACTGGGTCAAGRGAGCACGCTCAAAATGCCTTCTGACAAGCAGCTGACATTTTTCTGCACCTGAGATGTTCTAATCTTCATGCTAATAAGGAGATTTATTCTCACAGAGTTTAATAATTGTTGATGGTTTCAGAAATAAAAAGGAGGTACTTAAGTCACGAACAGCGAGTGCTGCTGCAGGATGTGGGCTCAGTGGAGTGGCACACAGCTCTTGTAAAACTGGAGACCAGGCATGTCTTTAATGGAAAATGTTAATAAAAGAGGAAAAAAAAATCTAACAATACTTTTTATAGCTGTCTTTSAATTAAWTTTTTTTTTTTATTCTTTAGGGAAGCATATTAAGCAATGAGAACAGTAAGTAACTTTTGATTCTGGAAATYAAATCAAACAGGCATTTTTTTAAAATAAAAGCTTTGCATGTGTAGTGGCATTTTAGGAGAGTCTGAAGGGCATGAGAGGAAGAATGCAAGCAGTAATAATATTAGATTGCATTACTAGGTTGCCACATTTAGATTTTCAGCATTAAAGTCTGATCTGAGAATCATAATGGATATTGGTGTGGTTGCTCAGTAATGAGATGATTTAGTGAAGCCTATTTATGTGCAGAGGTTTAGAGTTYTGCTTTTTTTAAATTTTGCTGAAGGTGACAGTTGAAAGGAAGAATAAGCCTCTTGTTTAGAATGCACTGTCTGAAGTGGTCTTTTTGGTGGAGTGTGAATGTGGAAAAGGAATTGGAGCTGAAAACCTCTATCATTGTTAAATGAAATTTATAACTTAAGAATTTTAGACCTGATCAATGTCTTACAAGGATAATATTTTTGAATCTTCAAGCCAAATTTGACCAGCCATCAGCTGGCATCTTCATACCTGTTCATGCAGCTAAAAGCAGTGCTGCCTTCTGCYTTTCTCCTGGTGATGTGCTGCTCCCACAAGTTCCTTTATGCATCAACAGTGAAATCTAGAGTACTTACAAACCAAATTGATGTTCTGTTGCACTAAATTTRCATCAAACACWAGTGTGCTTCCAAATAAATATTTCAGTCTGGGCYTGAATGTAAACCTTTGTGTGTGGGTGACATATGAACATACACTTTTTAATTTYCAGCAAAGAGAAAATATTGTCAAGAACTACACAGTTATTCACCTGTGACTTTTTGGATGAATGATTTATGTCCTATCTCCACACAATTTAGATGTAATTTGTATGGAGAAGCCATGACAGATGYCCTCTGTGTATATTACCCCAAATTGGTCTCTATCAAGATGGTATGCTTGGCACTCAACCTTGTAGATTGCCTGCAATCTGCAAAGTTAGGGAGCAAGAAAGCAGAAAAAGCACTCAGATCTGCATAAGTATGCAAATATGGCTGGTGGAGAGACTCACAATCACAGAAGTRCTTTGGGGAAGACCTGGGCACATTTATCAGCTGTAAAGATATCAAAATTATAGAAGCTGGGTGCAAGAGAGAATTGATTGGGGATAATAGGACTGCTTATGAAAATTTTATCTGTATGGCTATATTTTAGAAAAAGTTATTTTTTGGYCCARAAGAGATGTAGTTGRTAGATAAGCAAATAGCATAGCAACTGTATGTCAGGCTCAGCCAGCATTCCTTTGAATGTTTGCTCCTAAATAAAGAACAAACATTTGCAGAGAAATGATATTTCTTTCTTGGTAGAAGTAGGCCAGGTTAAATGGCAATAAATCAGCAAGGTGCCTTTTATAGTCTTGTTTTTGTATAGCTCTAAACTATAAAAATACTCATCTTTTTTTTAAGCTTTTKACTCGGGAGATGCAGTTTCAATGCCCATACTCTGTGCATGCCACTGGAGTTTGGACAAAGAGTCCCTTACCCCTGATCCAAGGGAAGAAAGCTTGGGAATTGGCAAGTGTGCTGCACGTGTCATGTTCCAGTGGTGTTTGTGGGCCAGGTCCTTGTGACACAGTGCAAGTCCATTGATGTTAGCTGAAACTTACTGCTCTTCTAATTATTATCAAAGGAAAAAGTTTCTGTCCTCTTGGGCAGCAAATCCAACAGGATTTTCCAATCCAGTGTCCTTGGAAATCTGTAATACCTTAGTGAGCACTAAGGCTGTGGACCAGATGGTGAATTCTGTAGTTTGCCATGATTTCACCAAAATGAMAAGGTGCTGTGTGAAGGTATMRGAGCTGTGAAAATGGAACTTTCAGCATTGGTTTTCATTACACTTTTGGCRCTCTGAGTTAGACTCACATGGATASTCATATAGTAGACTTGCATTTTAAGATGCTCTGTTTAGGAATAGGTTAAAAAAAGTAAAAAAGAAAAAGCTCTGAAGGTCACAATGGGAAAGAAGTTTGGATAAAATGGAAAYATTTTTGTTAAAAAAATAAAATGTAGAAGGGGTATGAGGTATGAGACTTCAGGGGCAGGCAGCTCACCTTGTTATGCAGCTCACCTGCAAGGCAAACAGCTGGTGAAAAGAGTTCCCAGTGTTGTTCTTTAATAAAGAATTGCATTCAAAAGTACCTAGAACCAGAATGGGACTAGAACTTGAGACTAGAACTTGAGATGTATATCTTGTTATCACAGTCCTTCCCTGGGAGCTGTGCCTGAGTTGATGCAGTGGGGATGGATGTGTTTGCTAAAATGACATCTACATCTGAAACAAACAAACACACCCCCCTTATTCTAAAAAATTAGAATGGTGTAGGTGCAAATTCCTGATAAATACGTCTCAGTAGCAAACAGAGGCTAGGGGAGAGGAGAATAAGCCAGTTACATCTGAGATAATAAAAACAGTTTCCTGTATGTCTCCATCTCTCAGAAAATGGAGATAGAGCATTTCTAGCAATATTTAGAACTCATTTCTCTTTTACAGCGCTGTAATTAGATGAAATGAAGTAATTCCTTATCTGCTCCCATGTAAGCAGGAGGCAAGTTTCTAGGGCTGGTATGGCACAGTTTTTAATTTAACAGCACCAATTCACCAGCAGGTAGTGTTATTAATTTCAGGTAATTCAGTGAACTATTGTGGGTTGTATTTTAAAATTATTAAATGTTGAAATGTTCTAGCACTAGTGGAAAAAAGAATCTTTCAAGAGGGTCTTATTTTACTCAACAGATAAGAATAAATGTTATATGTAAGTGGAAATTCTTGGCAAACTTAAAGAAAAGAAAAAAACTACTGTATTTTTCTTTTGACTTTATAGTTCTAAGGAATCATGAAGAAAACTTTCTGGAGCCTCTTTGTTATTTAGTTTAAAGTGAAAACATAAGCTTTCAAAGGATAGCTGTGAATTGTTCTTTTCTGCWGCCTGTCAGTTCAGCAAACCAAACATAAACACAAATTTCACTTTATTTCTGCTGCCCTTGCTGAGCATTGTTGGGGGACAGCGCCTTTCCCTCAGCTGACCAGCCTTCCAAGCAAAGTCTTTCCCTCAACTTCRCTTCTCCTCTGATGACCTTTCTAGTTTTGGTAATAAGAATCCTGTTGCCATGAGAATGGGATTATTTCCTCCCAATTGCAGTTGTTTATGATAAAGGAGTTGCTGTGCTTTAGTTCCTGCTCGGTGGTGCTGTGCTGGCTCACTGCTGAGCTGTTTGGTGGGAAACAAGAAAATGCCAAGGGGTTTTTCTTACAAAGCCAGAGAGATGGGAATTTATTTGTGACAACCTCAATTTATGGGACGTTATTTACGTGGGCGTCAGATTAGTGATATTTTAATGCTACTCTTTAAGTCACATTTTCTCAAGCACTAAAGACATTAGAGAACAAACATGCAACCTCCCCCCAAACATTTCCCTGATACAAAAGCATTTGTTCTGTAATGCGTAGTAACTGACAGGCAGATTAACTTAATTTACTGTACAGAATAAATACCTGCACAGAAAAGGACTTTTATCTAGGCAGTCTACACATATCTTTGATGACAATGTAAATTCCTAGTGTGTAGTACAAAATATAGAATGTCATAAAAATATTTCCAGCTAGGAAAGGATCCATTTTTAAATGTTGCTTTCAATTTTAGCTCTTACATGAGAAAGTTTCACTTCTTCAGGTGCTAATTGGATACTCCATTTGGCCTTGCTTATCACTAAATGGTTTAGCCACTTATTTAGCCTGAAATATGTTTGTCTCTTCAAAGGCACTGTAGAAACCACAAACACTATTAAAGCRGATAGACATTTTGGAATGAAGTAGTGCTTTCTCTTTGCTGAGACCTGGGGTATTGGATATTTGTTTTGGTCAGACTTTGTTGGATGATATTATTACTTTCAAAAGTAGGTGGTGGAAGTTTGGGAGCTGGGAAAGGAGCTGCAGTGATTCCCACCAGGACAGGAGGCAAAATCCTTGCTAGGACTGGAAGTGAGTCTGTTCAGCTGTGATCACTCCTGGGGGTCTGTGGGATCTCATGATCCTGCTCCCCTCATGTCCAAGTGCTCAAGTTAATTGTCCCACACATGAGTGTTGCATGCCCTGCCCTGGGGGATGTGAGCTCAGGTGGAACACACACATTGCTGCTTTTAACAATTATGAGAGAGTGCATTGTCCAGAAAAACCCAAAATACTGATTCAATAGTGATTGGCTCATTTTTCAGGTAGTGTGGTCACTGATGAGTAAAAGGCTCATGGAAGAATTTCTTGTTTTTCTGTAGTTTTTACTTATTCGAGTAATTTCTGCAACAACAGAAAACACAGTGATGTTTTCAAACGGAGGGTTTAAACTCTTTTATGCTGCAGAAGCAGCAGGAGAGCAGATCTACTTCTGTGACATTACAAATGCAAAGACACTTTTCCCTGGGAAAATGGATCACCTCATTTGGTTGTGTCTAAAGGGTGTACCAGCTTTTAAGCAAGCAGCTTAGGGAGGAAAAGTTGTTGCTAATTAGCAAATGCATTTGTGTGCTCGTTATTGCAGCTGATTTATATGGCAATGGCAGTATAAATCTGAGAGCAAAATTCACGTGTCAACTTTGGTCTTTTGAAGGCCTTTTTCAAACCTCTTTATGCACTTTTTTGTGCAGCTTTGCATGAATGTGGATAAGCCTTATAAACTTTATAATTCTAGGTTTCAGTGTAGATAACTTCTTAGTTTTCTTTAAAAGTTTAATTAAGTTACTGCATACCTTGGCAAGGTATATTTGTGTGAGACAGCCTAGGRATTCTCATATATAACAATATATCATCAGATAGAGACCTGTCAAAACAAAGCTGCCTTTAAAACATAACTTCACAGCTGCTTTCATACAGAAATATCCCCCTTAACAAGTGTTGATCTTAACTGGTAAACAAAACYCTGATTTTCATTACTGATGACATTTAATAGCTTTATGCTGAGTCTCCAGGACAGAAGAAGCCCTTGTTGCCATCATACTTAGTATAAGCTGACAAAACGTTGTTTGCATTAGAGAAAGTCTCATATCAAATATTTTTAAAAAACCCCAATAATTCTATTTTAAGGTGTTCTTCATTGGAACTATGCATAGGGAGGGGAAAGAGGTACTGTGCCAGGCAGTGTAGCTACATTATTTTATCCCCAGTTAATAACAGTGCAGGATTATTGCACATCACTGGAGCTTGGGCTGCAGCATGCTGTGGACAGAAAGCAGGTGCCTTTGTTTTCCTGTGGGCAGGTTTGTGTGTCTGACAGGAGCTGGCCTGACAGGGGTGCTCCAGCTGCTGCTGCCCCTTGCCTGCAGCCCCAGGGGTTGCTGCAGCTCCCTGCTCCAGTAGGAAGCTGCTGCAGACTTTGCCTGGGATAGTGTCCTACCCGATAAGCCAGCTAAACTGAGATAATCTCATCCTCAGGCTCCGTGGGAGAGGAGGGATAGAAGGAAGGGGAGGAGGGCAGAGATGCCCTTTTAGTWGCCTGCTTGCCCTGCAGCCTTTGAGGGCAGTCATGCCCAACCCAGGCAGCTGCTTGCAGTGAAAACACCTCCCGCAAAACAAAGATCTGGAGGTCCAACCTCTCTGCTGCTGCTCAGGTGTTCAAAAGCAGACTGGATTAGGAGCCAGTTTCCCTTCTGTTTAGATTGCAGAGATTTTCCCATAGTAGTCATCTGCTTAGGGTTGTTATTTGTCATTTGGCAGTGAGGCAGGACAGAAATCAAGTATTTTACTAGAATTACTCTAAATAAAACTGTGTGTTGTTGAAGGAGGGGAGAAGTCTCGCTTTCAAAAGGGGTACCAGTGCTTCCCACAAATTCTGAAATATAGTCTAAGTAAAAATAAACATACTGTGTCCCACCCAGTAGAATTCTTGCACTGAATAGAGAGCAAAACTGAGGAAGGCATCTGTTGGGAAGGTGTGCTGTGTTGACAGACAATGCATTTTTAGCAATGAAATTTACTCCTGTTCRGCTTTACTGACCTTTTGAAAGATTAAAATAAAAATATTATTTATTCTCTGTGGTCTGAGYGATTTCAGCTGTTTCAGCTGCTGTACCTAACCACACAAAGGGTTCATATAAAAGAAGCCCCAAGGGGATGATACAGGATTGAAGAAATCTGTAATAGTTTGAGGTCTGATTGCTATAACCCTGGGTTGTAGCAGTATGCGAGGGTACAGAAGTAAGAGGGTTGTTTATTTTTGTCCAAGTGGCAAATTTTTATTGTGGTTTTGTGAACAACAACAAAAAAAATTGTTTTCAAAGCCCTGTCCTGAGCAATGAAAGCTGTGAATCAAAGCTGCGGGAAAGGAATGTTGTTTTTACCTGAGATTTCCAGGGATTTTCCTGCAGGATCAGTACTGCAGGTGTGATGTGGAGGGAAACAATTTTTCCATGCTGTGAACTTGCCCATGGGATGTGGTGTCACCTGGACCCAAGGGGCAGCAGGCCCTCCCACAGCTGTGGATGCACAGCTGGAACTGGGATGAAAGGCRTTCAGAGGTGGGCAGGTATCCTGTGGTTGGCTTGGAGAAAGGATGGAAGAAAAAACTGTTGTTACCTGGATGGATTTTTGTCAGTTTTCTTCCTTGTTTTGGCCACAGTCTTTGGAGTTKTTCAGCTATTCCTGGGACAATGTGCTGACCAGGCAGCACATGGCACTGATAAATATGTTCTTTAATGGCAAATGCATCTGGCTTTTCACATGGACATCCATAGGAACAGGCACTTTCATAAACAAGAAATGTAGATAAAAGCTGATCCATGATCCACCACCATGGAAAGCTGCTGTGGAAAGGCACAGCCCTTCCCCATCCCTAGCAGAGCTCTGCCACACCTTTGCCACATCCCTCTGCTGTCCATGCATTCACATGGCCCAGGTGAGCATGAAAAATAATCAGCTGCAATGAACTCTGTGCCCCAGTCCATCTTACCAGGCTGCTGTACAAATAATTTTTAGAAATCCTGGGCTATGAAGGATAAAGTTTGAATGCCCAGAAAATAACRCAGACAAATTCAGAATCTACATGAGCTGCTAATCATGTGACTAATCAGAAAATGAAAAATATGTTCAACTGCCCTAGTATAATAGCAGTAAAATAATCTTAATGTTATTTTTAATGTGCTTTTCTTTGAAACTCRTATTTTGTTAGTGTTCTTCCCTGACAAAACTGTAACATCCTTGTAACAGGATCCTTGTAACATCCTTGAGTAACAGGAGCTTTCCTGCTTACCATTGTGAAGATGGTTTTTGAGTGAAATCCTCAGTACTGGAAAGGATGAGGGAGATGAAATGAAGATGTTGCTGTGCTAAAGCAGAGCAGAAATCAATCTAATTTAATATCTTTCTCTGCCAGTGGCCAGTGCTGGTTGCTTTAGGAGAAGATATGAGAAAAACTGATAATTGCTTTCTCAGGAAATATTTATTTCTGCTACTTCACTTCTACTAGTGGCTACCATATCTTGTGATACAAAGCATTAAATCCTTTCCAAAACTTTACTTTTTGGATCTTTTTATAGTATCTCTAGAAGTTCYTTTCATTGACATAAACATCTGTTCCCTTTTAAAGAATTGGGCTGATTTTTCATCTCAATGATACTCATTCCATAAGATCTCGTAGGCTTATTATTCTTCGAGTGGTGACATATTTACCTTCATGGGTTTTTAAAATTACTGTCTTCCAGCTTCACAGAGCAGATGACAAGAGAAGTAGAGAGAAGTTCCCATTATAACTTCTCTATTGCTTAATGTTCCATATAAATTATCATGTCATAGTTCTGTGGTGAGGTACTTAAAMGGATTATGTTTTCCTGAATCTGAGATTTCTTGCAAAAAAATGCATCAAAGAATTGGAAAATGGCTGTGAGGAAAAGGAAATAATTATTTCATGTAAAGGGGTCCACTAGAAGTACATTTGCCTTACTGAGCACCTGCCATGGGGGTGGCAGCATTTGGTGGTGTCTTCAGGGCCAGTTTGAGCTTAAGGCACTGTTTTAGGTATGTCTTAAGCTGATGAAGTTGAAGAGGAACTGAAGAAGATTCCTTTCCCTKAAAAACAAATGTCCTCAGAAAGTTKGTGTGARTTGAAGTGTGTGTTTTAAGAAAAACARCTTTCTCACATGGATTTTGGGTTCTTGTAACTGGSATTTGCCAGGGCTGGCTGTGCTTTGTACCAGCTCCTGGTTTGGGGTGTGTCCAGGTAACAGTGGCATGTAGGAACACAGCCAGGTGCTGAGGTGGCTGTGACACCCTTTGTGACCTGGAGAAGGATTATCCAAGAAATCTGGGAGCACATCAGCCATCATGGGTGTGTTACACCATTGAACTCTGTGGGGTTTTTGTCTCAAGGAATCTATGCCGGTTTCTCGGTCAACTGAGAATCCATTTTTTAAACGTTCTTTCCTTGCAACATTAGCAAAGAACAGTAAATATAGAAAATGTGCAGAATATATTGCATTTTTCTTATTTCAGATACAGTGGTGCTAATTGGGTGCTTGAAGAACTCAGTRCTGCATTTTGCCTGCAGGCTTTAGTTGTTCTCTAACACTTGGTTTTCCAACTGAAGCACCAGATTTGTTCTCACAGCCAGAACATGAAGACAAACTATCAAGTCATCCTGCTGTATATAGTTGTGAAAACATAAATTAACCTCGGGCACAGTTATTTGACTGCATTTCATGACCCTTTTTTAAAACATTAATGAATGTTTAAAGTCTTCTCCCCATGTGACTCACACTCTGTTAGTTCAACGCTAGATAAGACACTGGAGTTTTGCTTTATCACTTGAAAAAACATTGAGACAGAATCCCAGCTGATTCTCAGGAGATGACAGCCTTCTACATTTATGCCAAGAAGATTAAGGCTAGCGTGTTTGTGATGGCTAAATATAGAGTTTWGGACAGCCTTTTCCAAARGAAAGGTGCAYGATGAAATACTTGCTCAAGAGCTCTGTAAATGCACAAACAATTGTGTTTTTGTCTGGGTGAAAAGACAATGATTTCCCAACTCAAACATGTGGAGCAGTTGTTGGTGTATGATTAAGACACTTGCAGGCTGCAGTTGCATGCATTTATCTGTCTGGTTTGAAGGTAAAAGGATTTGACTTTCTTTATTATTATGGTGTTAAGAAATTGAAGTGTAGGCAAGGAAGTCTTTATGTTTCTCTGTGTATTTCCTTCACAATAATGTCAGCCRTTCTTTGCAATTTAAATACTACCTTGCAAACAGTGAGGGAAAGCATCACAGTTCTGTTCAACACAAGAACACTATTTTGAGGGTTTTTTGGTACAAATATTTAGAACAAGAAGTTAGGGGAGAAAAAAGGCATTAAATAGGCTGATTCCCACACAGTGATGACAAACACTTTTTGTTCCCTTTGTGACAGTGTCCTGTGAGTCAGATTACCACTGTAGTCAAATTCCACGTGTTCTGCTTAAGTGTACATGAGGTGCCATGCAGCATCCCATGCARGAAAACTGTAACAGCTAGCAGGTGGGTTACAAAAGTGTTCATGGGCAAAGCAAAAGCCTCTGATCCTGTTGGTCTGCCTTCTCTTGTAAGGAAGGAAGGATCAAGTCCAGCTGCAGGTGAAATTGTCCTGCTGATGTTCCAGGCCCTGGGATGGATGTGYTCAGGATTCAAGATCAGTGCATCACATGTGTTTTTCTTTGCTCATTTTCCAAGGCTGTTGTACAAAGAGATTTAGATGTCGTGCAGAATAAYGCAGGCAAATTTTAAGTGATTCGTGCCAAAAGATTTGTGTGGTGGGTACATAGGATAAAAGCAGAGGTTTGCTCTTTGTACCAGGCTTTTTAATTTTAATTCTATCACAGTGCTGCAATTAGCTGTGTGGAGACACCCAGGCAACAGCGTGGGTTTGGCTGTGACAGCACCCTGGGTGCCTCCTCAGCAGTCAGGGATGGTGCAGCTCAGGCCCCCTGAGAGTGGGGAACAGAGAGAAGGTATTTTTTACAACAGTTTTGAGAGAAGCTATGCTAAGAGATACCTTAGAGATTAATAATGGCAGGTCTAGTTTGACAAAGTTTGTACTCTAGTGGGTTCATGAGGTCCTTTGTTCTTCCAAAAAGCTGATGCAAAATGTGGATACAAATCATTATGTTCATGTTACTTTTTTACCATTTAGTGAGAGAAGTTCATCAAGACCCTGTGAAAGCTACTGTAGAGCTTGCTGGGTTACCTGTAGACTTGGCTCTCAAAACTGAGAGTGATGGGGACAGCAAACACTGTCCTGTGGCAGAAATTTGAGTGCAGGATTTTAAATGAGTTGTTGTACCTTCTCTCCCCCAACCTGACTCTTTGTTTTCTAGAGACACTGARAGCAAGATAAATTTTATCTGTATACTGCAGATATTAATCTAGGCAAGAAATAAAAATTATGGAATAATCTACTGGGAATCTATTCTTGCTATCAGAGTGGTTTGTTTTCCTTTTCATATTTTGGCTCTTTCTTCACTGTCTCTTTTATCCTCATTTTGTCTACTTGTAATCTCATATTCATCTCCTATACTGGAATCAGTGGTTTATGGTGGTGCTGGAAAAGGTTTGGCTCAAGAGCTCTGCAGCCATAGATCACATACAGGTGACATTGATTCTGGGTTTTCATCAGTGGAATGGGMTTTTGTTTTAGTAGTTTTATCTCCTTCCTATCTTCTGTGCCTACTCTCTGTCAAAATCCTGGTTGTCAGGATGGATGTCAGATCCATTCCTGCTGGACCATGACACCACAGGCCATGCTTTTCATGGCAGTGTGTTAGCAGGCTTCTTTACTGCCTCTGGGGGAGAGAAAACTTTTCACTATAAAAATATCCACATACTGTTCTTGCCACATTTCTTGGGTGGGGGTGGTGTCCATTTTGTCTTGCTTTGGATTTTCCTTACAAATATTTGAAAGAAACCTGAGTAATTATTTTTATGGGGTRAAACTTCAATGCACGTCTGCTACCAGAAAGAGCAGCTTGTGCTCTTGTAGACTTATCCAGGTTATACCAGGAGTTGCTTTGACATGGATAGCAATGGTTTCATCCTGAAAGGATGTGCCCTCAATGAAGGATTCAAAATCYTTGTGGAGGCAACAGAGAAATCCCCAAATCTTGTGGGTATCTTTTTGCTGTGGGTACTGGAGTCTGATTGTATGAACACTGCAATTTAAAAATGTCTTGTAGTTACTACTACAGTTGGAAACCATTGTGTATGAGAAGCTAGGTCACTGTAAAAGAACTTTTGAAAAGCCCAAAGAGCTGCACACCTGCCTCTATGTTTCCAACTTTAACTTAGGATCTAGCTTTTAGTGTCATTTAGTCTCATTTATATATTTTACTGTTCACCCAGGATTTGAGCTAGAATATCATCAGGAAAGGCTCTGGTACTGCAAAGTGGATGAGCCTTTCACTGGAGGAATTAACCACAGGAAAAAGAGTCACATGCCACTGAACTTGCTTGCCAGCTGTGAAGGGCCAAGTACAAATACAAAATATATGTGCCACGTATGTGGCAGTGGGGGGGAAAAAAAGGTTTATAATTTACATGTCAGACCAAAGTAATATGATACAACATAACCTATGGTTGTTACAATTCATAGCTGTTGTAATGGTAGGCACAAAATGTAAAGCTGTCAGCCAATTAGCTGTGAGTTAATAGAAATCCACTCAAGTATCAGAGGTAGAAACAAAACACTGAAATGTCTTATATAAGAGTGTGATATATGTATACATCCCATAATGTGAGCTGTGCCCCTCTGGCATGTATTTTGGCCTCTGCTCTGTGAACACTGTTTTTCCTGTGACATCACTTGATTTCTCCTTYCCATTTTCTGTTATCTGATGAAACCCATAAATCCTGAACCCTCCAAACTGTGCTGTTTCATACTTACTGCTCTCACAGTTCTTACTCCTGTCTAAATGATGAGAGGCATACATTTCCTCCTGTGAACTCTTATGTGTTAAATCCTTGAATAGGGATTATAACACAATGGGATAATACTTTCATTTTCTTTTTTTTTTTCCTTTTCATAGCTATGAATAATGACTTTCAATTTAAAATAACCAGGTAGGGACATCTGAAGTATGTTTTCATAGGCCCTTTTRACCATTACAGCACTTGTATATATTTAATGCCCTAGTCTGCCTCTTCTAAAAGCAATGCAAGCTGTTACAGTTGACACTGGGAATTTGTAAAGTGGCTAAAGTAGCAAGCAGACAAATTCCTCTGTCTCAAAAAGGCAATCACCAYTAGGACCTCTCAGATGATTTCACTATTACCAAAAATGTGCTATTAGAAAATTATTTCAACTTAGAAATGTTAGTGAAATTTTACTGGTATATTAGGGCAGGTAATAAAAACACAGAATTCAGGAGCCCTCTGCCTCWTGACAGGCTTGAACCAAACCTGGCCCCAGTGTCCATGCTGATGGTCCAGCCTGYTGCTGTTTGAAGACATTCCACCATGAATTGGTGACAGGATGAAGCAACTCTTCAACAACAGCAGTCCTGGGGAAATTAGGTGCCTTCTCTCCACCCTGAGTATAACTATGAGAAAACGGGACTGAACAGAGAGTTCAAATTTCTGTTGACACTGGTAAAATTTGCTGGGGTTGTGAACCCTCTGCTTCTTCTGCTGTTAAGATGCCACATTTTCTACAACTAGAGAAAGAAAAATAATCTTGTACATCTCTAAAATCTAATTTCCTGTAAATATCATTAGCTGGATATTTCCCCTGTTYCTTCTTTCTCTTGTAGCCAAGGGGAAGAAGAAATTTTTTTGATCCTTTGGGTCTGTCACCAGGGATGTTCATAAATGAATGGAATCTCTTCAAGAAATGTTGTGGTCAGGAATTATGTTCACATGCAGCAGACAAGAAAGAAAGCAAAAGCAGTGGCAGGTCATTATTACCAATACTCTTTTTCTTTCCCAGCATACCCCCCAGGAAGGGATGGCAGTAATGAAACTTGTTTAAAGATAACTCTCCATGATGACAAGAAAACCCTTAAGCCTCATTTAACATCTGACTTTATTGGCCCACTCTACCCATCACCATTTACTATACAGCAAAAAACTTGGAAGACAGCCCAAAAGGAAAAGTCACAGTTGTGTTTCTGAAAGGAAAAGTCACAGTTGTGTTTCTGAAGGGACAGAAATGTGGGCTGAGTGGTTTGATACTCACCAGCCAGTGAAATGAAACTGAAGAAAATTGGTTATTAGAAGGCCACTACTGCTGCACACCAAAATCTYCTGTGGAAGTTCTTTGGAGTGAGGAGCAGAGGGGGAAGCAAGGCTTTTGGGAAAACACTTCTGCCCACAAACTGCTTTTCCTCTGAGTGGAAAACACTCCCTTGTGTGGCTGCACACACTGTTCTGCTTGAAAAATCACACAGGAGGGCAGCAGCCAGAGACATCCAGATTTCCTCACTTAGCTCCTGTGCCTCCACAGYAGTGAAAAGATCTGTGTGGAGACACCTAAGCTGGCTCTGGGAAAAAGGGCAGGACTTCCTAGAATGGCRTGTTTGCAGCAGTGCAGCCATTCCCTGCCATCTCTGGCTAAGTCATACCTGCTGGGTCCCTGTGCTTTTATTCTTGCTGGCTTTCTGTGGCTGGTGTCCATGCTGGACACCTGTGGCCTGAAGACAATTCCACCTTCTCAGGGCTTCAGAGGGGCCTGGGGCTGCAGGGATTTTGGTGGAAAGGGTGGAGTTTGTGCTGGTGGGATGGGACAAGTAGRACAACTTTGCTTTCACCCTTTGGCCTTTCTAGGAAGCCAAACCAATGAGTGCAATGTTATGGCATCAAATATGTACCAGACAAAGAAACCTGTGAAGTGCTGCCTGCCATGAAACAATGATGCACTTTAGGCAACAATACAGTTAAATTTATGTTTTACTGATCTATGGAGGGGCTATTTTTAAGGTTTTTCTTGCAGAAGATACCAATCCCTGGTATCTTCTTTGCTGATGACTTTGCTCAGCCCTGAATGCTCTGCACTGGAACTGGCAGCAAAGTTCCCCACTGCTTACTTCTCAATATCAGTTCAGTGCTGTGCTTTTCCTCAGTGGTGTCCCTCAGGCAGCTCCCACAGAATTGGGGGCAAGGGGGGATGCTTTGACTTTTTGTGCCGTGCTGTGGTGTGTTTGTGTGTACTGGAAAAGTGGGCAGGAGGGGTCAGCAGCCTCAGCAGTGCTGGCCTGACCCAGCTTTGATAGGTTTTTGGGAGATAACTGGTGTCCTGGCTGTGTGGTCTTGGCCTCACTGATTGTGTGGCAGCTGCAGGATGTTCACGCACGTTATCAGCAAGAACTGATAAAGCTGTGCTCAGRGAGAGCATGTTGTGCATGGGAAGGAGCTTTCTTCTTACTGCTCAAGTGTTTATATAAGGAGGGACCAGTGGTTTGCTTGAATACTGGAGAAAAGAACTGTTAAACTGTGGGCTGTTTTTGTGAGTGAGTTTCCATGCTCTGCTTTGCATCCTCAGAAAACCCCAGCACCYAGGGTTCATGTGCAGCAGGAAGATGGGATTCCACCCTCTTCTGTAAATGGGAATTACGTGAGCGAATTATGCAGAGGTAAAACTGAGGAAATAGAACAAAGTAATAATAGTCCTTTGGAAGGGTTTTATTATCTTTAGACAGCAAGAATAGTTGTTTTTAGGGTTTATGGCTCAAGCTGAGCCGAATCCTTTCTGCACAATTTGATCCAAGTGGAAGAAGTGAGAAATTGAGACATAAAATAGCCCCTAAAGACTTTTTCTTTGCATGTAGTTGTCAAAAGGTGTACAAGTCACTAACAATACTTAGGAAAATACATTTGAATTAATTTCCCTAACAAAACCCTGGTTGTATTGACATATTTATTCCCAAATCATTTAATTAAACATTACTGCTTCAYAAAAAAGAAATTTTAGTCCTCTATACTACATAAAAAGTAAAAAATCCATCCTAATCTACCATAATGACCAATGCAAATGTGTACCCAGAAAGTGATAGATTAAGCTCTACCAAATATTTCCAGTTTCTTCTGATGAAGTTTAAACTGCTCCATATCTTATTAATCACTTTCACATCCTTCTCTAGGCCATAAATTACTTCTTCATGTGAAGATGTGACTGCAAAATTCATGTAGACATTCTGATGCTCCCAAGATGAATGCAAGAGCAGCAGTGTCATAAAATCTGTTCATTACTTATATTTGTTGTTGGTTAYTACTGGGAAGCAGTAATCTAATGTTTACTAGCTTTTTTTGCAACTCCACATATAACTCGAGGCAAAAGTCTGAATTTTTTTTTTCCCCATTTCGGATGGGAATTTTTAGGAAGAAAATATTCACAGACCTGCATGTGTGTATTTTAAATTTGCTCTATTGAGAAAGTGGCATGCATTGGAAATTAAGATTATTTTGCAGGTTGGTGCAGGAAAAACTGATTTTCTCAAGCTCAGAAAGTCTGAGTGTAGAACTTGTTCATGACTTTTGGTCTGYGCTCTCTGGCCATGGGTAAACACAGGCTTGAGGAGGGGGAAGATACAGCTCAGGTATCTTCAGTTGAAAAGGAAGTAGAGCTSTGTGTGGGAAGAGAAAATGTGACTGCTTCCTCTGGTGACTGTGTATCAGCTCAAAAATCARAGGAGGGGTGGGTGGGTGAGAAAGAATAGAAGCTTGTCAAATTATTTTCTGTTGTTGTGTAAAACTGGTGTGCTGTTGTGTGTAAGCTGTTCACAGTACAGCAGATTCTAAGTTCACAGAGCACATGTATAGCATCTCACACAAGGACTGAAGATCTGAAATGAAATTGTAATGTACCTCTTTATTTGTTTTGCATCTAAAATACTTTCAAGAGCAGTTTTCATCAGCATGACAGTCTCACACTTAGACAAGCAGTGACTTTSTGGTTGCTTCCATGTGCTTTTCTGGCAGAAGGCACTGGCACCAGCTGCCCAAGGCCTGGGGAGGACAAGCAGGGAGATGCTGTAACTTGCTGGCTGAGAATGGCAATACATATTACACAAAAGGGCTTTAGACCTCACTTTTTTTTTGCAGGAAGATAGAGAATTGTGCTCACAATAAGGAAGGTTTTGAGGATTTCTTGTGTCATCTGATTGCATTTCTTAGGGACTTGRTATATGCAATTCCTTCAGGCCAAGACAGTAGTCTAAGACTTTCCTGGCTGTATGCTGAAAATCATGAAATAATTCTTGCTAACATTTTAAAACCTTACTGAATGTTCCAGTAGCAAGTACAGGCTTACCAATTAAACCTTTTGTTCCTGTTATTCTGTATATCTTTTATAGAGGAGGAGGTCCACCAAGATGATTACCTTTGATTGGGATGGAGTGCCTCTCCTYTGTGGAAAGGCTGAGARAACTGGCATTGTTCAGCTTGGAAAAGAGAAGGCTTCAGGGTGGCCTGGTGGGATATCTGAAGGGAKCCTACAAGAAATATGGAGAGAGATTATTTACAGGAGTGTGTCATCACAGGACAGGGGCAATGGCTTCAGATTGACAGAGCTAAGGTGTAGGTTAGATATTAGGAAAGAATTCTTTACTGTGAGAGTATTGGGGCACTGGAAGAGGTTGTCCAGAGATGTGGACYCYCTGCCACTGGGAGYGTTCAAGGCCAGGTYGRATGGGGYTCTGATCARCCTGGYCTAGTGGAAGGTGTCCCTGCCTATGGCAGGGGTTTGGAATGAGATGATCTTTATGGTCTCTTCCAACTCAAACCATTCTGYGTTTCCATGATTAATGTATATTCCATGTGGCTAGCCAGACTCTTGAAAAATTYATTTGGCTGAATTTGTGTTAAGAAACTCTTTCAGGGAAGAACAAATTCTTTACAGGCAGGACTGTTCCAATTTCCTTGTTCCTGAKTARATTGTGCTTGAATCAGAGCGCTCCYCTCATCCAAAATGAGGTAGGGAAAAGGTACAGGCCTTTATATATATGGGAGCTGAGGATCTGAGTGAGAAGCCAGTGGARAAGATGTTTTGTGGCTCTGGCAACACTCCTTGCAATCCTTTTCAAAATTCCTTCAAGTAACGACTTCATCTTACTGTGCTTTGTTCTAGTGTCATTTAGCACTTAGGTTTTTCACAAGCAATTGGTTCTCTAACCCATTGCTGTAGACATGAAACTACCACTTTTGTGACAGGAGTCTAACAGTTTTAGCATTCAGAAACTGTTCTAACACAAATGGTTCTCCCTGAATACAGTGGCAAAGCAAGATMGTTGGGGTTTTTTYGGCTCGGTGCCAACTGAGAAATTGATACTGGAAAAGAGGGAGCTGTTTTGGAGCTTACATGGAAACAAAAAAGAGATATGGGAAGATTTCAGCAGAAAAGAAATGGCATCACTTACTGCTTAATGCAGATCTGACTGGAGGAAATAATCTGATGTTTATCAAGTTGAACTATCTCCTTGAGAGCAGTCCACACTGTTGTGCAAGCTGAGGTTGTTGTGGATAAGAATATCTGGGAGAGATCCAAGACAGGACTTCTGATTCATATCCTTATGTCAAAGGAAAAGCTTTTAGTTCAGCATACAAAATTATTTCCTCTGAATTTCAGACCCTTGTTCATTGAGAGCCTCAAAGCACAGAATCCGTGAGGTGTGCAGGGACCTCCAGACCCCATCCAGCCCCTTCCTGGGAGCTGGGCCAGCCCTAGCAAGAAGCAAAACCCAGCCTTGCTCTCTACTTGCACCAGAGCTCTGGTGCTTTCTGGCCACTATGAGGACACTTCCCAATCATTTTGGTAGCCTCCTTAATTTCAGAACAAATTGAAGTCAAACACAGACGTTTATTTCTCAGTTGATTTTCTACAGACACATTGAATAAGCTAAGAATTTCACCTATTTTTTAAACTTCTGGTAAACACTTAGGAGTGTACTTCTCTCACTGAACTTCTGATCCTTTCAAATTAAATTACCCTCCCTTGGTGAACCAGATTAAAAAAAAAAAAAAAAAAGAAAAGACATCGCAAGCCAGAATAATCTTACCTTGCCCTGGTTTTCTTGATTACACACAATTAGGATGGAGGTGTTCCCTCATGAGAATTATTTCCTTGAGGTATACCCTGTTGGACTGCCTTTCAGTTATTTCTAAAGGCTACAAAAGGATTTTTAAAATGTTTGTGTGTTTCAGAGTTTGGAAGGAATGATTTCAAACATAAACAGAGCCCTGCCCCTAAACTCATCTAAGCCTTTCCTCACATAAACAAATCTTCAACTGTATATTATGTGACAGTTCAGGCATTTAGCCCAACTTCAGAGACAGTTAACAGGCCATTTTCCCTTTTCAGGAGGATATAAAAAGTGGTTGCTAATTGCTATTAAGGTGACATTAAATCTASCAGTAGTGTGATTCACTCATCTGAGGCTCTCCAGTTTTATCAATGAGGACACAGGGCTAGAGTGAGGACAAAAGGCAGGCAGTACTCAGAACCAGCCCCCTCAGTGGCACTGTGTGTGTCAGGATAAATCTAGAATTTTTTGCTGCCTAATTAAAGACTGTGGCTTAACCTCCCTCCAGCAGGTGCCTAGCTTGGGATCTCTGAACTGCAGCTCTTCCCCCCTCTTTATGGAAACCTTTAGGCAGAAAGCTCTCTTCTGTATTTCTATTTATATAAGACAATGTATAAATAGAGCTTCCTACCTCACTCTTAAAACCCATGTGGAAACCTCACATGTAAAAGTCATGCTGTCACTCTTTATGCTTTTTCTGCCGTCATTGATGCAACTCCTTTTCATAGGGGAAGGTGGCAGCTGTGGCACTTCAGCTCAGGTCCCCAGAACAGGCAGTGCTCTCCTGTGCTTATCACAGCTTGGTTCTGTCCTTGGAAGCCCAAAGTGCCAGCCTGTCCCAAGTGAATCATTAAGATGAAATTGGATCAGCTGAGGCCCAGTGAGAACTCATTGTTAAGACCTTAAAGTAAT
This sequence comes from Alauda arvensis, assembly GCA_902810485.1. NCBI lineage: Eukaryota > Metazoa > Chordata > Aves > Passeriformes > Alaudidae > Alauda > Alauda arvensis. The sequence continues at coordinate 228,236 of CADDXX010000770.1, forward strand.
GTCTCTGGAAATCGAAAAGTGAATTTGGCAGATAAGGACTTCAGTAATGTTTTGCTTTGGATGAAATCGTTCAGGTTTGCGTTAATCGGAGATTTTGGGGTTTTCTCAACTCATTAATATGGGACAGAACTTYTGACTGGAGACAGCTCTCTGCCAACTGCAAATCTTTTCTGTAGCCTGACTGACTCTTTCTGTTTTGCCTTCTGCCACAGGGGCAGTCAAACCAGAGAAATACCATCTCAGGCATAGTCAATTCAAATTGAGAAAAATCCAGGAACTCTTAAAGCTGGTTGAGTGAGTAAGTTGTGGAAAGTCCTATTGCCTACATTCAAAAAATAGAGGAGATAACGTAAATATTTARAACCCCCCATTTTAAAGGTAATTGATAACTTTGGATTGCATCTACCTGTGGGTTCAGCTGTGTGGATTTACAAACAGGGTACTTCTAAACAGATCAGAAGAGCATCTTGATCTTTTTCCCTAAAAACAGAAGGAATGGCATAAGTGTTAGGTTTTTCCCTTTTTAAAATTTATTTTCATTGTGCTTTTAGAATTATCTTATTTAGAATAGGATACAATTAAATGTGATATAATCCATGCAAGTACCAGAAAGCCTCTTGACTATTTTTTTATACCATGTTTTTAGGAATCAAAGTAATTTGTTAGAATCTATGAGATCAATAATAACACCAGATTGTTTATAAAAAGGTGAGAGCTGTCTTTGTTCTGCAGAATGTCTTGCTGATTTTGTAATCTTAGCAAAATCCTGAGGAATTAAATTCTCTGCTGTTTAGTTCCTGGTGTAGAAGTACTTAGGTTACCTCTCAGAAAAATCTCTGTGGGCTTAATTACACAATGAAAAAGTTGAAGAGAAGAGAGTAATAAATCTTTAGCTGTTCCCCCTGAATCTCCATTTTGCAAGATTTTGTGCTTCCTAAGATTATAAAATTGAATAGAATCTTAAATTACTTATGTATATCAAAATTTAGAACAACAGATTTTTCAACACCAAGAGCAAGGCGAATAAATGAAATTCTAAATACAGCATATATCTAATAATATTCTTTGGAGATTCATCAAGTGGGAATATTCTCAGTAAAATCACCTAAAAGGTCTACACCTGTGTGTGCTAAAATGCCAATGAAAAGACTAGTAATAATTTCCTAGTGYTTTAAAAATTAAAAAAAAAGGAAGAAAAGAGTTGCACAGGTATTTCAAAATAAACCATTGGTTCTAATCTCTTGATCTTTACACCAGAGCATCATTCAATGTTCTGTCTCCCAGTGTAGAGCACAGTAGACAAACACATGTAAGCACAGTACAAAAACACATAAGCACAATGTATCCTGACACGTGTAGTTACAGTGCTACTTCTGGGCGTACTTCTGAGCACTACCAGCCTTAACATACAGAATCTTGCTCAATTCTACCCAAAATAAAATGCTTGCTCTAGTGAGGGTTGAATAAAAATTAGATTGTTGTCTGATTTAATTCAGAAAAAAATCTCTCTGCTAAATAAAGATTTCCCTTGGCTTTTTCTCTGGCAACTTTTCTTCTAGAAACACTCTGAACAGATTGAAAGCTCAAAATACGAAGCTCATCTTTGCAAATTCCTCATAAAGTTGCTGCAAATAACAGCTAAATATTATTCCCAGTACAACAGGAACGTAGCCAAGAGTTGCAAATACATCAGAGCAGTGGGGTGTCCTTTCCTTTGGATAATTTGCCTTCTTTCCTATGTATTTGCTAAGATGACTTAATGCAGTTCTTTCTACTGAAGCAACATGCAGAGTCCAAAGCCTCCAGGTCTCTTGGATCTCATGGTGGATCTTGCTGCCAAGGAAGCACCTCCTGGCTGGTATCAATGGCTACAGCAGGGGCTGATCATCTGTGGCAGGATTTTACATACTGAGCCTGAACACGGGGCTTGCACAGAAAGGCAGAAAGGGAGGAGAGAAACAGGAGGAGCAGAGAAGAGCTTACACAGGCCCAGGACTGGCAGCTTAACGTGCTGGAATTAGGAAACCCCACAGTCATAATGGTAAATGTTAAAGCACTAAACAGGTCTTCTGAATAAAAACTAGGTTTTGCTCTAGGGTATGGGTTATGACTATTGGATGTTCTGAGAAAAAAAAGGCAAGAGCAGTTTCTGGAAAAATCAAATTTCTTCCTTTTTGCCAGAAGCTGGTTCAGTGGCACCCTTGCTGCCTCTCCCAGACYGTGGGTTTGCTGTGGTGTCCAGTTCCAAACACAGCACAGGCTTTGGTTGGCAATTTGCTGCTGAACAGGGWGTGTAGCTAAAGGAATTTAAAGGAACACAAAATCTTTATTCCCATCAGGCCAAGAGCTTTTATGAACTCCAGTTGTGTTTTGTGGTATATCCAAGTAATACTTGGCATACTCCAGGATCTGCACTAATACACACAGTGTACAAAGTACTGTGGCATGGTGTGAGTAGATAAGGACTTTTCTTCTTGCAGTGCTATTTAAAAAARCAGCCTGCCTCGGTATCCTGTGACCTAAATCCAACTGTAATAATGTGGAGTCTTTTAGGAAGTAGTCTCCCAAATGAACTGTGATTCTAGGGCCAAGTCACAATAAGATGTGCTGTTTAAAGACAACTGTAGTTCTGCAAGTTTGWGTGCTTCAGCCAGTGTTTACAACCTGCTTTTGCCCAAGAACTTGTAAGTGTTGAGACAAACAGAAACCARTGAAAAGAGCAACCTCCACCTTCCAGAAATGGATTAATGTGCAAGGAGGAAAAGCCTCCTCTCCCTGGAATTTGACTGGCTCCAAGTTCCATTTTCTGTGTGTGCCTTCTGTCCTATCTGYGTGCTGTGCAAAAAGCAATAACCAGCTTTGACATTATCTCCACCACTTAGGTTTCTCTGGAATTACATTCTGCTTCTGGGTGTTTTTCCCCAGACTTTATCAATTAAGTTGTTCTTTTAACCTTTCATTCCTCCTTCCCTTCTGTCCCCTCTGATTCATTTGGTGTATCACAAAGTCTTTGCTGATCATTTCCTAATAAAGTAGTTCTGTGATTTTTAGTCTGTAGTGAGAGCACTGCAGACCTCACCCAGAATATACTACCTGCTAGATGCCATGGTATTKTGTTTATACACTGAATTTGGAATGTTTGATTATATATTTTTATACTAATATGGGAAAGGATTGGCTACAAATCTTCATTTTAACCTTTATCAATTCTATCTCCCCTGGAAGTCACTAAACAATCAAACCAAGAATTTTGGGTAAAAACATCTTGTAGTCTTAGATGAATGCAGATAAGAAAGTCTCTGATWCTGAAAAGCAATGATCTCCATAGTGACAGGAAAGGTACTTTGGGAGGACTATTTAATTTATTTCCAGATAATTCATTTTTTAAAAAATGAGAGGGAAATTATTTCTATTTACATAGAAATAAAAAGATTCTATAAAGACCTTAAATGCAAAACTACCAGCTTAGAGTTATTGTAATTAGTGCTTCCCACACTCTATTCATGCCATCCTGTCATGGCCATTTGACAAATGCTGCTGATTTACAAGCTTGGATAAGAAATATTGCTTTAGACTTTAAAGTAGGAGTTAAGCAGTTGTATCATCCCACATTTATCAGGAATCCATATATAATCTAAATACAATGTATATGAGACATGCAAGGTGCTGTTTTTACCRTTTCTGAGAATGCTCTTTCCAAGCAATTAAATACTCTGTGGTGCAATRGGGATCAGCTACTTAATCATTGAAAGGTCAGAGAGGTCCAGAAACAATATTTAATGATTCATTAAYGTTGAAAAGGTAGGCAGAGGTGTAAATGCTCATTCATCTCTTAGGAGTGAATTGATGAGTCTGCTATAGGTACCCAAGCTCTGGAGATTTTTAAAAAAACTCTGAGTGTAAAGGCTGGCTATGAAAAAGTCTTTATTTGCTGACATGTATTCTCTTTGTGTATGTTGTTGGAAATTAGAAAAGCAAAATAATATTCCTGTTAGGAACAAAATGCACCAGAAACAATTATGTCCCTCTAAGCTAAGACCCCCACCAGAGTATGGTGAAAAGAGGGCTAAAGAAAAGACTGAGACCCCCAACTGTGCTTTTACATATTTAAGGCTGTGTATGGATAGTTCATAGAAGAAATRAGGGAATATTTCACTTATGCTCATATAGACATGTTTATATACCTAAATATATGTATATTATACATAAAATACCTGAAGCTTTTTCTCATTAGACAGACAGAAGTTAGATGCTTTGGAAATAGACTCTCTTGGGAGTGATAGGGTCCCAGAATGCCTTGAATTCAGAAGGTCTGTTTTCAAATTTTGTTTTCTTTTTCCTACAAAGCGACTTGTTTAAGCCAACTGTCCTTTTAGCTCATTGATGGCAGATTAACTCAGAATGCTTTTTGAAGTTTGTGAGTGAAGTTTTACGGAATGGTGATTAGAATAAATGAAAAAGGAAAATTATTCCTTTGAAGGTGATGGTAAACATGGCTTATAAAAGTGCAGTGCCTGTTATAAATTAATAGAAAGGAATCCCAAATCGGAGTAAAGCAGTTTTGATTAGTTTCTTGAAGTGCCTATTAGTAGAAATCAATTTGAGATACTAACTCAGCTCTTATACCCTGCTTCCTGTAAAGTGTATTATTCTGGCCTTAATTGTGTCTTGCCATCTTTGATATTGACATAGTCAAGGCTGGACTTGGTCAATAATCACAGCTGATTATCAACACTAAAAATAACTATACATTGTTAATTCATTTGAGTGCATTAATCACCCAACAGTGTCCTGGTGAAAATATATTAGAATGTCAAATTAAGTTATTAAATGAAAGGAGAAAGGTTTTATAAATTAACATCAAAATAAGCAATATGTATTATGTCCCTGAAAGATGGCTGTGTTACAGACGTACATTTCCATATTTAATGCTGCAACAGTTTAACACCACTTTCTGTATCAACAAATAGGAAGAACCACAGTAGACACGTTTTTATTTCCTGCCTTTGAAAGAGGACTTGTTCTAAATAAGCTGTGCCAATAAACTGAGCAAAGGGGATGATGTAGGGAAAAAAACCCAACTCACACCCAAATTTTGATCCAGCACTGAAAGCTGTTCACAGGGACTGTGGAGTCTCCATCCTTAGAGACACTCAAAGCTGTCCAGGTGTGACCCTGAGWAAGCAGCTTTAGGTGGCTCTCCTATAGCAAGGAGACTGGATGAGATGACCTCCAGAGGCCCCTTCTAATTTCAACCATTTTCTGATTTTGGTGAAATTTTGATTAAAATACTCTTAATGTTGCGTGGTAATTCATAAAGTCTCTGTCACCAGTGAGGTTTATTCTACCTGTCTCAAATAAGTCTACTGCAAGACCTGGCTCACCAATTAATATCTTCATGTAAAAACCCACAGCAGCTCTTTTAATTAAATGGATTCACTTCTAGGAGCTTTTTAGAGATAAAGGGAAAAACCAAACCCAAACAAAGAACAAAAAAAAAGGGGTTTTAAAAGAGTTTTCTAGGGAAATCAAGGCTCTGTCATATGTTACACTTGGATGCACAACCYCCAATGCTATTTATCAATGCAATATTCAGTCTGAGATAAAGATATTTATGCTTTTATGTAAAGGTGCACTGAACCTTGAAGTATGAAAATTTGAGCACAAGGAGAATTTGCTTTGGTACTTGCATTTCCTATTTGAATTAATTTTTAAAGAATAAACTGTTCTTTATGATTTAAACAGTCAGTTTGATCTGAGTTTCCTGAAAGAGTTGATAATTCACATRCTGTTTCCCCTCTTCTGTGGATTAATGTTTAATCATTGTGAAAGTTCATGTTCACAAAAGTCYATTTCTTTTCTACTCAAAAGCAGACCTGTAAAACTTTAAAGAGTTACCCCAGTTAGCACAGTTCTGATAACTGCAATGAGAAGGATCTGAAAGAAAAGACAATATTAATTTGCACTATTTTTTTTTTTCTTTTTTTGGTCTTTGTTTCTCCCAGTCATCCCTAGATATCCAAACTTCAGACATTCAGGGTTCCTTTTCAAGAAATTGCTGCTCAGGTCACTGCTGTGTGATTTCTGTCACGTAGTTACTTCATTAATCACCTTTTTCTTCCTCCCATGCTTTGTTGAGGGCTTGGGTGGGGTTCTCTGTTTTTGTTTCATTACTTGATATGACACTATTAATCACAGATTGCAAAGTTAAAGCAAACATTAGGTTGAACTCAGAAGCCAGACTGTGCCAAGAGCTGGCTTTCATACTCGAAATGACAGCCCATCATACTGAAGTTATCAGGGAGCACATCTGTAGTACTGATTGCAATCCACACTCTGCACAGTSGTGTCTAGGAATAGATTCTAACACTCCCCACACTCACAGCCATGTGAGCACATGATAGGATTTATCACATCCAGAGAGCACTTCCTTGTTTTTCTTTTTTTTTTAATTCCAACATTTCAGCAAACACTTAGGTCAGGCTTCACTTTAAACTTGTTTGTATTAGCTAGATACATTATTGCATTATKACTTCCCTTTCCTGAATATAATTATTTGCCATAAATGAATCTTGTCTTGAAAGACAGAATGATTTGGGTCACATAGCTTGGGGAGAGTGCCTACTTAGGTTTTCCATGTGCCATTACTAAAGATATGATATTCATTTAAAAAGGGARAAAAATGCCTTTATACCCTGAGGAAGTTCAGGAATCAGATTAAGGGATAATGGATCATTATCAGGACTATATAAACAGCTTTTGTATTGATTAATCCATGTTACAACTCCTTAAAAGAGCTAATAATTTTAGTGCCAAATAAAGAAGAGATTGCAGTTTCCAGTGAGGAAATGGCTGTAATTGCCATTTGGGTGGCAGATAAGAGATGATTATTAGACACCATCCATTATTATGATCCAGCAGTGAAGCTGCTGACCACAGRGGCCATTATTATACAGGAAAACACTGGTGTCTGATACCCACTGCATGTGCTAAAATAAGGGATTGCTGTTCAGTGTGCATTGCAGCCTGAGCCTCCCTATTCCTGGCTATTCTCCTTGTCTCTTGACCATCTCTAATCACAACACAGACACTAAGCAGGGATRTTATTTCAGAATGTTCAGTTTATGATGTGACTTGGCATCCAATCTGATAGAAAATGTAGTATTTCATGATAATGTATGATTTTTGTTTCAATTTTGGGAAATGAAAGCTAAATTTTTCCCTCATCTTCTACAGTCGCTTCTGGGGAAATGTAAAACTTTGGCTCTGTAGAGCTCGTTTCCTTTTGTAAGACAGAATTTGCTTTTGGCATCTTTGTRGGTCCATGTCCTTGTCAGACAAAAMATGTTATTGGTCTCCCTAAGAAGAGGAATAAAAGAACTTGATTAGAATTATTACTCCTCTGTGTTTGAGACCTATGTAAGRCCTTCCACTGTAACTAGGAGTTACTAACAGATGTCTGTTTTATCTGTAATTAAAGAAAGAGAATCAGATTCTGGAAAAAGTTGTTTTTTGAACAAAGTTCAAAGTTGATAGCTCAAATCCTTTTAATTTCATTAGTTTTCTTGTGGAAGAGTAAAATCAAAAAAGCATATATCTACAGTAGCTGTTAACTGTTACTGTTTAAATTTTAGTTATACTAACAGAATTCTTTATTCAAACACACATCTGTGAAATGCAGTYTGAAAGGTGTTTTTTGTTAAGCATTGAGTCATCCAGTTGAAACTGAATTCCTTATGGTAAATGGTGGCATTAGTGCAATTATTGGCAATTCACAGTTATCAAGCTAAAAGCATTCTTAAGAGGATCCAGCCAGTTCAGAGGTGATGACTTCTCAAGGCTGCAAAAAGCTACTTATTTCATCTTTATCCTTCCTTGTAGTCTTGCTCACTGGTTTCTAGAGAACATTTTAGGCGCCCCATAACTTTGAATTCGGTTACATAAAARTTGTTTTTACAAGTTTCCATAAGGATGCCGTTCCAGTTTGGCATTAATGAGGACTCACAATATGCAGTTACCTGCAAAACACTTYCAGCTGGGCCCTGCCTCTCTGTGGTGCATCTTGACTGTAAAATTTTGCCATCAGATGCTGTCCTGTTTCACCATTCATTATAAAACTTAGTGCAGAATTAAAATGCATAATTTTGAGAGATTGTTTTCTAGCTTCCAGAACCACTCATTGAAGTAAAAGTAATTATCTAGATGATGTTGACCTGAATAACTATAAATAAGATGTACTTGTACAATAACAAAATGGCCAACATAGAAGTGGTTAAAATTTCTGTTCCCTTAAAAAATACAGCAACTTACTCYTCCTTTTGCACAACTTTTCCTCACCTTCCTTTGCAGCTGAGCAATTGGATATTTTGAGAGGGTAAGAAAACTAGATTGGAGTTTAAACCTGAAAAATAACCTTTTCAAATCTATCCAGTGCTTCCTAATAGAGAGCTTATTTTTTAATTGTGCCCRTGTTAGATAGCAAATTGCAAACGTTTTGGAGTCTGTTATTCCCAGAGATGCTTGCAAAAAGTATGTTTTCACAAATATCATCACAAGGTAAAGCATAAGAAACACCATTGATAATGGTATTAAAATAAAGATGGAGCTTAGTATTCATACACAAATCAGGTACAGATGTCACTTAGAGGGAATTTTTTATTTTACATTCTTTTCAGATCTACTTTTAGAAGCTTTGTTGCTGTGGGGTTTCTATGACTCTTCCTTCCACTAGAACATTATTGGCCAGTGAGACCACTCTGACTTTTTTTTTTCCCCCCAAGCATTCTCTCAGAATTTCTTTTACTTGGATTTTTCTCATTACTRCTAGATTCAGCTGATTTAAATACTTCATTGACCTCCTTTCTATCTTATGCTCTTGGAGGACTGCTATTGCAAAGTTACACTAGCATTGTAACCCCTGAATTATTGCTCAGTGCAGCTCTGTGTTCACTAGTTCTTTTAATATTTCATTATAAGCAAAAGCATTGGTCACCTTTGTTACTCTGCTCTGAACTCAAACATTTCATTTCTTTCTTCCTGAAATGTTAATCCCAGAATTTAGTATTATTTTTAATGCACATTTCCACCAAACTAGATTAAGAATTCATTAGTAAAACCACTTGAAATCCCTTCAGTTGCAGAAGCACYGGGCTGAGCATTCTCAGCATTCACCAAAGCCAAACCTTTTCAGTCTGAAGTCTGTTCCATCAAGCCAATGTCCATGATCTAAAACAAAAAGAAGGCTGAGGCATGCAAGAGAGGATTGACTTGAGTACTTATGATCTGACATGTATTTTTTGGTCTTTTAGCATTTAAATCATTTCAGATGTACAAAATTCAGACTGACAACTAATACAGAAACAGCAGGGAAGTTTGAGGATGCAGACTTYTGGAGAGCAGTGGGCTGTTGCATTTTTCTCTTCCAGATAAACCATCACATAAAGTGAGTAGCATTTAAATTCCAACAGGAAAAAAAACATAGATGGAGACTTTCCTGTTACCACAAAAGCAAGCTGGGTTCTGACTTTAATGTTATTCTGACTTAAACGTGACAAATGCTTCATTTGAAAACTGTCAGCCATGTACAGCATCTTCCAGCTGAAAATGAAAGGGGAGAAAGAAAGAAAGAACTCCAGTCCTTTTTCTTATGCTATTCTTGCTAGAATAAAATGGCAGCTAGCTGTAAAACTGGAAGAAAACAAGTTGGTGATGCTTGTACCCAGTCAAGCGCAGCTCTCCTTTCATCTGGATAATGAATAATTTGCACATTCACAGTCAGGTTTTCACTTTCTCTGACATGTAGGTTTTAATCAACAGATTGACATTGTCTGCAGAAAATTGCCTGTACTCAGGGCCYTCCTCAGCTGGGGGAAAGTGCATCAGCAAGCCACAGCTGCAGAAATCTGYAGGTCTGTAGGGTTCTTGGGTAGTTTGGGTGAGAAGGAACCTCTCAGCCTACTTTTCCTCCCAGACTGTATGCGTGTTTTATCATCTTTATCTTATTGTACAGGTCAGATAGCTACACTCATTCTACAGATGGCATTGTTTATCACTTGCCTAGCAAGTCCTGCTAGTTTGCCAGCAGTCCATGGCCTTGATAAATTCCCTGGTGGGACAGAGGATCTGCCCTAAGAGATGAAGTTTGTTGTTTCCTTCTTGCACTGCTTAGCACTCGTGAWCATGACCCACTGGGCTCCCACTGCAAACATCCTACAGCTGCCACGTGGACTTGACCTCCAGCTGACTTTGACATGATAACTGCCAGAAAAGAGCCAGGCTTGGCACAGTGATTTACTTAACTGTATGCACAGTTTACTGTGTGCTGTTTAAACTAGCACATTGCACTGTTTACAACGCTTTACTAATATATTTGGAGAAGTAATTGGATAGTTCTAACTATGTAAAATTGCTTACATGAGTGTGACAATGTGGTACACTGCTGCTAAGAAGGTTTTAATCAACTCAACATTGGGTTCATTTGGTTACTAATCTCAGATGTCTGTGCTTCATTTTTATATTATAGGGAGGAAGTTWCCATAAATATCGAGGACAGACTAAGTAAAAGTAATTACTTAGGGCTTAGCAGGGAGKGTAAGCAATGGAATGAAAAGCCATATGAGCTGAGGTAGAGATTTTTTTTTTTTATGAAGTAATTCTTTTAGTATAAGCTAGATTTACAGGAAAACTGTGGATCATCAACATCATATCAAAGCAATACAGTAAACTTGTTTACTTGGAGCATATATGTGCTTCAAGAGTCACCTTGGACAAAAAAGATGAGCTTTAATTACAATAAAACATCTGTTCCTCYTATAAAATGGAAGTCAGCTTCTGAAAAATTGTGGGTTTTTTCCTCCTGCATCCTTTCCTTAGGCTTACAGCTTTACAAATACGTGGTTTCCAAAACTGTTTTCAGAAACTATTGGCACAATCCATCCCCTCTGTGGGGTTTAGCTGAGCGCTCAGTTTGTGATAGGGATTTGCTGGCTGTTGGCCTGGGCTCTGGGATTGCAGGGCTGGGAACTGTGGGCTTTGAGGATGCTGCCAGCTCTGAGATCCTGGGCTCTGGTGAGCCTGGCAGCCCATGGATTGTAGGGCTGGGATCTTGGGCTTTGGTGAGCCTGGCAGTCCTGGGATTTTGCTGGGCTGGGATCCTGGGCTTTGGTGAGCCTGGCAGCCCTGGGGTTTTGCAGGGTTGGCCCCATGGTCTTTAGGGAGCCTGGCACTCCTGGAATTGCCTGGTTAGGACCGTGGCTGTGCTCCTTTAGGTCRGTTTGTTGATGATTCTCCTCAGCTTCTCGATGAGTGCATGTGGCTTTGCTGGGCTGGCGTGGGTGTCCTCTGGTTCCACAGGAAGGTGTTGTTGTACACCAGACTTCTGAAGCAGCCCCAGTCGCTGAGTCAGCTCTGCTGCTGTCCTTGCTGTCCCCATGGCTGTGCCTGGCCATCCCAGCTGTGGCTGTCCCCACTGCCCCACACGGGCTCTGATCCTGTTCCCAGCTGCCAGGACACAGCCCAGGCTCAGCCTTGTGCAGGGATGTGCCTGTGCCTTGCTCTCTGAGCTGTCCCAGGGATGTCCCTGCTGCCTTGCCCAGGTGTGTCAGGCCAGACCCTGCCCTGCTGCCACACCATGGCACCTCTCCCTCCCTCCCTCAGCTTGCACTGAGCCCTGGCAGGAGTTCACCACGGCTGCATCCTCTTAGGCCTTTTTAAAATACGGTTTTAAGATCTTATCCAAGTTAAGGGCAAAATTAAAACTGTGGGAAAGCRAGTGAGAAACAAAAATAAGGTATTTTTTCCACTTTGTGTGCAGAAAAATTTTACGCTGCTCTGATCAGTAACAGCAAAGGCATCTATGGCACGGATTTGTTTTAATGCAAGAAGAAAGTTTAATTTAGCATGACCTTATTCTGAGGGTTTGTTTTGTTTGTTCCTCAGGGTGCTTTCCTGCAGCCAGCAGGGATGCAGCGCTTCCTTCGTGTCCCGAGTGTCCTGAGGCTGATCTCCCACAGGGTGAGTCACGGCTCACACAGCCTTTGCTGGAGAGCTTTCCCTCTCTTTTGCTGCCACTTTGACAGTTTTGCTGCCTTTGCCTTTTGCTCAGTTCTTGTCTTGAGGATTTTTTTTTTCATCCGGCATTGTGGTAATTAAAGACAAGTGAGTCAAGCCTTACCTTGGATGAGGGAAGATGAGAGCAAAGGAAAAAGAGGCTCAGATGTAACTCTTTTCTTTGTTCTCATCCATCAAAGAAGAGCTTGCCATATGTTTTCTACTCTTTTGCTGCTTGTTATATTGTAAATTTGACACCTATTAATTACACATTACATTATAAAAGTTTTTCAGTTTTTAAAGTGATTCATATTTTCTTCTACATCTTCTTTGCAATGTTACTTTTTGATTTTGTAATTGCAGACTTGGATTTTTTAATGTTTTTACATGAAATCTGGCATGAATATTTTCACCTGAAAAGTATATGGGAGGCACATCATGCATGACAAGTGTATTAACTATATTTGATCCTGGTAATGGAAGTTGACGTTTCTCCATTAGAGTTAATGGAAATGTAATGATTTATGCCAGCTGTGAAGATCTGCTTGGTTATATTTGCTATAGGAAATCCATTTGTTTGGTGGAATGACAGGGTTCGTTTCTGTGAATAATTTGAAAATATTTATTTGCCTGGTTATTAATTTTCAATCTGTAAAAGTTTGCATTTGGAGGATTATTGGTTGTGAGGCTGCCTCATGACTGTGGAGAGTSTGCTGTTTCTAGAGGCTTACAGCTTTTGTGGAGCTGCAGGGTTTAGGCTTACAATTACTTCAGTGTTGGTTTATAGAGAGGTGATGGACAGAGGCTCATCCATCATTTGCTGTGTGTTCAGGGAGTTKTGGTGATGAAAAGGAGGCAGAGAATGTTGGGTTTGTTTTGGTCCCTTTGGGAGGAGGGCTCAGCAAACACGAGCCTGCTTTTCCATAGGTCTTGTTCCAGACCAGCTGTTGGTTGTTGTTGATGGGGGCTTGGCCTTTGACTGGGAATTTTGAACTGGTGTTCAGGGAGCAATCCCAGCTGAACAAAGCTGTGCTGGATGCTGCACTTGGCAATGGCCTCCTCCTCACAGCTTAAAGCCAGCCTTAGTTACGGCTTCCAGGTGGAGGCGTTTGCCTTCTTTATCACTCTTGTTTCATAGTTAAACCCATTACTGCTAAAATTTCACAAAATACTGCTTCTGTCCRGGGTTCTGCCCTGTACAAAGCAGCAGGATGTGTTTTGCTGGCTGTGCTGTTTTAGCAGTTGATCTTTCATTTCTGCCTTTCCAGCATGCTGTGACCTCTCCTCTGTGCTGTATTGTGTCTGTCCTTGTGGGCCCCTTTCACTTTGGTGATATTTCACTTTAATTTCTTCTCAGACCATATCTAGTCTACTGCTTATTTCCAGTGAATTCAGGTGTCTTATCTGCAGGCCAAGCACGATTCAAACTATAAATTTCATTTCTTTTAGTATTTTCTGCTAAGCTGATGCATTTTGAGAATTGCTTTCTGCTCTGACTTCCCACAGTTTTAATTTTTAGCCTTTTGAAGGAAAGATTCTCAATGTTCAGACAAGCAAATTGCCAAGCATTTTCAGGCTTCAATTCCATCTATTGTAATTAACCTCATTACTTGATAAAACTGAGTTAGAAAAGTGGATTCCCTCAATTGTGGAGTACGCAAACCCCATCTTTATGTATGGAACAAAATTACTGGCTGTTCAGAAAATTTAAAGCATTTTAAAATTGCTTCTATAGTTCTTTAACAATGATTTTCCTAGTGCTTCCTTTTTTTTCCCTCAAGTTGTTGTTTTTCTTTTTTTCCTAATCACAGACTATTAATTTCATGATCAAATATGCATTCTATGTGAGAGAGAGGAATACTACTTTCCTCAGGATTCTTTTGCTTAACTGTTTTTGTACTTTAACATAAAAAAATCACAAATCAATTAATCTCATCATTTGATTGTAATTCAGAATTTAAGAAAACCTACACAAAAGGGATTGTCTTTTGAAGTTTAATCTTAAAAGTTAATAAAATTGCACTGTAGGCTTTATAAAATAATTTCATTATTAGAGAAATTGTGACAGTTTAAGCAATCTAGTAAAGCTTAGGCTTTATTTATGGGTGACTACAGTGAAGGAGTTGACATGAGGGTGAATTTTCTTTTTTAATACACATGAAGAGACCTGGTCTTGAGGAAGAGTCACTGATGTATGTTTACACAAGTATGGATGTTCTTTTCACAACACACTGAGGAGTTTCAATAGAATATATGTCATTATATATCTTAAACAGATGTTCTGTCAATTGCTTTAAAAAAAAAATTGTCCACTGAAACCCAGAGTTAGAAATATTCAGTTACAGGGATGGGTGTTTATATGTGTGTATTAGTACATGCACACACCTGTACCTGCAAAGTCAATTCCATATGGAAGTTGGAAAGGAAAAATTTACTTTGGCAGTCGAAAAATACTGTCCCACTGAGCTTCACTTTCAGTCAAGGAAAAGCACAGGTTTCCATGTGGAGTGAAAAACCCATGCTGCTAAATGTGAACACTTCTTTGGTTTTATGTTCACCCACCACCTTGGACTTCCTCTATGTCCCATTTTGTATTTCAATAAATCAATTTTCAGCAGTCTTTCCACACTCTTTTTTTTTGTCTGCAGAGGCAAGCAATCTCTTAGGGAACAAATACATTGCTTTGGGATTTAATAATTACTTGTATAATATCCAAAATACTCCATAGGAACTATTTCACTTAGACATTTTTGATTATGATTCATTAAATAAACAGGTTTAAGAGAGAAACCTACCAATGCTCTTGTCTTGGTCATTTCTTTTCTAGCTAAAATACACCACCATAAGAATTTACTTAATTTCCTAATATTTTTTGCCTTTTATTCTGTCAATTCTTAATTTCTTCTTCTTTTTTTGAGGAATAACCAAGGGTGGGAATGTTAGAAGAGACTTTTTTTGAAAAGTGTTTTTCAGATGCCTAAATAATTGCTTAGGTAAATCTCTATGACCAGGATGCTCTGTAGCAGACTCTGCTGTGTAATCTGTCTGCTGTGTCACACACATGCTCTTTAGCCAAGATATGGGATTAAATTAAAACAGATGTAATATTTCAGAATGCAAATACTATGAATGCTACATCAGACCTGGTTTGATTTAACTAATATAGGAATGGATTACAAGGCCTTTGAAATGATGCCTATTTCTTTAGACTAAACACCTTACATTCAAAGCTGAGGTGTTGCTCCTTCCAAATAATGATATTTTTACTGATTGGTTTA
>CADDXX010000770.1:243651-313811 GCA_902810485.1 Alauda arvensis
TCTGTTTTCTCAGTGGTCAGTGTGTTCCTGTGCAAAGAAAAGTTGTTTGTAAATTAATCTGACTGCAGAGATTTATCTGTGGTAGCCTGGGAGGAAATACTGAACATCCCAGTCCTCAGCAAGGGCACAGTGCCTGTGCAGCTCCAGGCAGTGTCCCTGGCCTCAGGAGAAGAGCAGATGAAAAACTCTGATGTGAGAGAATGCTCATCAGCCTGCAGGACTTAAATCTGCTCAGAGGCTTCAAACCCCCTGACTSATCATTGCTCATGGGCTCTCTGAAGGTGGGGGTGCTCCTTGCATCCAGCTGAGGTACTGGGAGGTTGTTCAGCCATTCTCCTCAGAGGTTGCAAGGGGCACTTGTCTGAACTGATTTTTGGGAATGGACTTTATCTTGTGATCTGCCCCCTTCCTTTTCCACAAAAAGCCTTAGGAAGGCTTAGGGCCATTCAGTACAAGCCAGTGCAAACCAAATGAGTCACTTAGAACCATTTTTTTTTCCTTTGGACATTTAGAACTTTGTGAGCCTCAGTTAAGCTTGTGAGACCTTTTWAAAAGGCATTTCCTTCCCTCTAAGCATAGGCTTTCAAATAAAGGACTCAGGATCTTAAACACCTATGAAGCATTGGTTAGATTTATTTTAGCTCTATGTTCAACCCGAATGCATTATTTTTCCCCCATTAATGACTCAGATTTGCAGTAAGTGAAGTACAGTTCTTAGCTTCCAGTGCCAGTTTGTTCAGTTTTCATTGCATTTGCAAGATATTGTACATGAAATCATTTTTCAATATTGATTTGCTCAGAACTGATTGCTGGTTGTAATGCTAATCATTACCCTATTCTTTATTTTTTTTTTCTTCTGTGAAAACTTTAAGTATCCCATTATAAGGCAGCTTGCTTTACAAGAAGGAGTGTAAGGCAATGATGAACTTTTCAAAACTATTCCAGAATCATGGATTGGTCGTTGGGTAACTCCACACACCTTCCCACCAGCAGATGCTGGTCCTGAGACCAGTAGACTCAAGGAGGAGTGAAATGTAGRTGCTGGAAAGCAGAGGTGGTGAGATTGTTTGGCCATTTAATGTAAATACCATTATTAATGACAGAAGAGTATTAATTTTACAGATGAAAGAAACTTTGCATAAGGACTAYRAARTTWCCTCTTTGGAAACCTCAYATATTCTAAATATATTCAACAAAAAGAGTTGAYTGTAATGGTCAGAGTGGGTCTAAATATTCGTAGATAGGCATTTACTAATTAGTTCCTGGGCRTGAGCTGAACTGGAATATGTATTTGTGCTGTTAGCATGCAGCAAATGTGATATTAAATATATTCACCCAGGAGGTTTAAATGAATTCATCTTCCCTCACATTTTATGATGTATGAGTACGTACAAAGCTTGTTACTTGGGCTGAGCTTGTTAAGCTGCAGTAACATGGCCATATTTCTAATCCTTGGAGTGTCAATATCAAGATTTAATRCTGTTTAATGAATGCAGTTTAAACTGATGCACACTTGTTAATTTGGATTAACTTTCAAGGTGCCCCTATGACAAATGTGGAGAATAAGGTAATATTTGTTTTACTGTCCTCTGAACTAGCAGGAACCATTATGCCTTCACCTTACTRTTGCCTAAAAGCACTGTTTGCAGACATTATTGTCATGGCCACACAGTCCCTTATGAATCATGTGGAGCTCTGTTAACTGCTCTGTTTTATGCAGGCAAGCATATTTTTGGGAGATCGATGTGTATCATCTCTCCTGAGTACCCACCTACATTTTTATGCAGGCTTCATTTGCCATTTGGAACAGCATTTCTATTAGGTTAGTAATAGCTATATTTACAAAATCATTAATGTTTTGTAGGACGTAAATGTGTAGGGCAAAGAGATTAGGGCAAAATAATTAAATGCTKAAGTCAATTTTACCTTCTGTTCTGAAGTTTCTATCTTAAATTTTTTTGAGGAGGCAATAGTTTGAAATTGCAGGAGTTGGTACTGAAAGATAGAAACTGGTTTTCTKCATTAGTAAGTGTATGCAGCTGATAACAAAATCATCAATATGTTTGAAAATGAGTGCTTCAAGCCCTATGYAATATGTATGTTAGTGCAGGGATTTTGGGGTACATTTTCATGTGCTGTGGGAATGCTCAGATGCTCATTTATTTACCTAATTTGTGGAACCTACTGAGGTTTTTATCAGCTCATCATGAAACCTTGCACCAGAGGCACTAGTCCTCATTAATACAGCCAGTTTCTCCTGCAGGAAGAGATTTAACAAYGATTTCACAAAACTAGCAAAAACACACCTCCTTCTCCCAATATTTGCAGTTATTCTTTTGCCATTAATGTGTTTTTCCACCTAGATATGTCTGTGAAACTCCCCTTGAAAGACAAATGCTTTGAACATTCTAGGTAGTTTCTTGCTCTAAAGGAAATATTTACAGTGGAGTGCAAACCTTTTTCTTTCTTCCCTTTTTTTTTTTTTTTTTTTAAGAGCTGGGCTATTATGACAAAAGTTTATTGTTGGAGTTGATCAAAGGGACAAGACTTTTGAGCTCTAAAGCTGGCTGAAACTTGCCAGTGTACAAGACAGGTGTTTTTTTTTTTATTTTTGCTGCTGTTAATGAACTCAGTGGGCTCGTTCAGAAAAGCAAATAAGCACAGAAAATGTGTGCTGAGGTYCTGACTCTTGGACTTCAGAGAATTATCCATGGTTAAACTTCTAAATGGTGTAGCTGGCCAAGGTGTGCAGTTCAGCATGAAGTCAGTCTTGTGTGACTTAATGAGGGACCTGCTGAAGGCAGGGATGAGCACTGTGAGCACCAGGCCAGAGCAGTGACTGCCACAGAAAAAAACAAGCACTGAAGCAGGGGATGTGACTGCAAAATATAGCCATGGTTTATAAATCTGCTTTTGGCACACAAAGTATGGGAGCAAAGGAAAAGCAAAGGSATGGTGATTATTTGAGCTCTCTTTTCCAAAGTTCACTGTCACATTGTGTAGACAGTGGGTTTTTTTAGTGATAGCAATATCAACAGCTACTTCTCTGACCATTTCTAAAAAGGCAATGCCACAATTTATAAAGCTTTCATAATTTCCTTAATCATCTCCTTGTAAGCAAAAGGAAATGCTTGGTCACATTTAATTCACACTAATAGATAAACCAGTCCTAAACAACGATGGAGGTGTGAAATTTCCAGCTATGCTGGAAAGAAAATAATGAATGAAATATTTCCTTATAGGCATATTTTCCATAWTTTTTGTGAAGCACTAGTTTAAAATATGTTTATTTTGCATAATTGCAATAACATTCTTCTCTGCTAAGGAAGGAAAAAAAAATCTCTGAAGAGCCACTGTTCTTAGATTTTTATTTATTAATGGCCAGAMCTTCAAGCCTCATGAATTTGTCGAGAAGACTAAAGAGAACCTCTAAAACTATAGCAGTGTTTTTATGCCTCTGGGGAAAATCAGTATTTCTCTGATAAACCTGTCTTTCTGGTCAATGATCCATGAACGAGGCAGGATTTCCAAATAAGCCAGTGGATGCTTCAAAGGAGCTTCTGGTCTGTTGTGTCAACAGGCACATCTGAAATAATGTTGTGATTTTGAGCAGGAGCTACATCATTTCTGTGGCAAACCTGAAGTCAGTGTGATCATTTACAAGGGCAGCTTAAGCAATATCTTATTTTATCCTCTGGCTGACCAACAGCTTCAGCTGCCCAGCTTAAAATGTAAAAGCAAAGCTCAAAGTTAAAGTACAGAGACTTTTGCCGGATTGATCTAAGATTTTAAAGAGAGTAAGGATGTACTGCAAACCCAGACCTCTCTACAAAATTACTTTGTAACTTTTATCTTCAGTGTGAATAATGGTGCAGCGTTAATTTTGATTTGAAAAAAGTTGAATTAAAATGCGTGACACCTCTCCAATATGCCAATGTACTATAAAATGTGTCCCCTGTGAAAGGAACACCTCTGCAGGTTGCTTGATAACCTCATGTCTGTGACATGRCCATRGCTGAACTTGTAGCTGGGGCTGTTTTATTTGTGGTGTGTGACACCACAGCCCGATCTCATAGTGATGCTGTTGGCAAGGCACTGGACAATTTTGTGTTCCTGATAAACTTTTCTATCTGTTTCAATAATTCCAAAACTGTTGAAACAAAAGAATTAAGTCACTATYTTCAAATGCTGCTCTGTGCAGCAAGATCCATGTTTTGATGGGTGCATTTACTGGCCTTGGGTGTGATCTAACTAAGCCACTAAAAAGAGAAAAAAAAAATTTAGGAATTGCAACCAACACCTCCATCCCCCTCTCTGAATGAAAACGAAGAGGCAGCTGTACTATTCCAATTTTCCTATCCTCCAATGTGTTTTTCTTAGCAGCAGCAGCAGCTCTTTTGGGAAATGTAACCATGGAAATTAGAAATTACTATCCTAACAGCAATTTGAGAGTCATTTATTGAAAAGGGTGCTCTCTTTGAGGAAAAGATAGGAGGGGCAAGGGAATAAGTTGTATGAATTCACATTAATGACCGGGGCTTGAAATACTGAAGAGCTGAACTACTATTTAATGACTGAAAATGGATGCAAATTGTATCAGTGATAATGAACCAAAGAGAAAGTGAAATGTATTAGGGTAAAAATAGTGTGAATCTCCCAGTTTTGAAAACCTTTCCTGCCTTCACAATCCTTGCTATTCATAAAAGTACTTGATGGTTCTAATTGTTTTAACATCTCATCAAGGCTTCCTATATCAATGGGAATGTTCTCTCTTCCCAGATATGATTTAATGATTTAATCACTGTGGTTTCTTACTGTGAGCCCTGCTAATAGGGATCCTACACAGATTATGTAGATTGTATTCACTCAAGGACTGTAAATAGTGAAGCACTTAATTCTATTCCTTTTTTTTCCTCCTCAATTTAATTGAAATGGAACAATTTAAATCGAGCAATTAGAGAGCTCTCTGGCAGCCCAAGAATAGTTAAGATTGTCTTATTTTATTATGATTGCTTTTAGATCATTAATGTAGACAGCTAGTTTGGAGCTCTATCTTAGGTTATGTTGATCATCAGTCCAAGTAAAATACAYGTATACAGTCATGGTGTGCATTTCTTACCAGTTCCACCCAGTGCCTCGTCCTGGGGCTGATGTTTTCCACGAAGTGGGTTACTGCAGGCAGGTTTGCTGCTTGCAATAAGCAGATTTCACCCTACCACCTTGCCTGCCTTTTCTCCTGAGGYTGTTTATGATAATTCCAGCTGAGTATTCAGAACATGTGCATGGCATTGTTGCCTGTCACACAGACTGTTTGGCATGAAGGCTTTCTCTGATCTTCCACTCCTGTTAATAGGCTATTTAAGATGCCATGGAGTCACATTTATTCAAGCCTTCCAGGCTAAGCTTGCATGAAGAGAGCTGGCTGTATTTTCTAAGAGTTTACTGTCAGGGAAGCACGTGAGCATTGTAGTTGTGTTTGCATGGTCAGTTAATTTCTCTCAGGCTTGCAGGCAAACTRCTTAATGCATGCAGCTTTCAAAGGCCTGATTACAAGCTATGGCTTGTAAATGTAGAAGGTTTTSCTCAGTAAGGTGCCTGTTGAAGTATCCATCATGGCAATAATATGTGCTGAGATACAGTTACAGTATATTTTATATAGGTTTCCATCAGCTGGCTCCTCCTCTTGACCCTCCCTTGTAGCCACATGTTGGATTCTAAGGTTGTGCATCCAGGATAGCTTGTTAAAGTAGTCCAGATTATGACTGTATTCTGAAGTTCACAAAGTTCATTCAGCCTTAATTTTCAAAATAAAATATTTTTTTTTATCAGATGTCTGTTTCTCCAAGGCAGAGTTGTTGATCCTGCCTTTGAGGCTGGCAGGGATTGGTGTGGCCAACAGACATTGCTGTCCACTTTCAATTCCAGTAAGTTTTTATCTTGCCAGCTGGGGCTTTCCCCTTGCCATTCCCAGTACTGAGGGTCACAGAGGAGACTCAGAGCAGGATGTGACACGTGTCCCTTCAGAGAAGCTGGGAGCTGTACCCCTCAAAAGGCACASTGTGGCCATGTCCTGCTTGCTAGGATGGGGGACAACCTCTCTGGGACCTTTCTACTATGACTGGGGTGGAAAATTTAGGTATCTTAAGGCTGGAAAGCACATGGTCATTACACCATCTTCGGATCATTAAGTAAGAATATAAATGACTCGAGGTATTCTGACTACAAAATCCTTTACTTACATCATTTCTGTCAAGTTCCTGCTGTGAGACTAGTCTAAATTGTCTGTGCTTTTTTAACAAGTTAATATTTTTTGCAAGTTATTCTCCATAACAGCTTTAGAGAACAAAGCAGCTGAGGATACGAATTTCAATTTTCCCAGGTTCCCAATTTTGGCTTTTTTTTCGGTGGGGTGGGAAGGGGAGAAGAGAAACAACCTTTTGCAAGTATCTAGGGATATTTTACAAACAGCATTTCCTGTGAACCTTGGTTAACAAATCTTTGTATTTAAACACATCTGAAATTAATAATGTTATTTTTATTTGTTGATTCAATCTGTCCATTAATATAGCTTGCATTCACATCTGCAAGTTACACCAGCAACCAGTCTTCTATACAAACTACTATCTAAGATTTAGAGTTACTACATCCTTTCTCCTTGAAGGTTCAGAAGTAGTTTGAGTCTTGTAATGAGGATGATTGCTGTGTTGCAGAACTTTGAGAGGTTTCAGTAACATCTCTGAAAGCCAGTGTGTGTCAAGCAATGGCAGTGTATTCTAATGTCATATAATGAGCATTTTTTTCTGCTTTGTTTACACTTAAATTTGCAATTTTACAAATGTATATGTCGCAAACACAATTGATACTTTCTGTTATTCTTGCATAAAAGTATCCATCCTGTTTTGACAATCCTAAAAATATTAACTTGCATCTGTAAGGCAAATAAATTATAGAATGTGAACTAAACACTTCTTGAACTGAAAATAATATTGCCATATAAACCCCATAACTAAAATGAGGGCTATTTAGCATGTCTTGAGTCATCAGTGGGGGATTTGAGCTGTTCATCCAGGCTCAGTCTTACTTAACAGTGGTGTGAATTATCTAAGTATTTCTGAGCACCCAGTCTCTCAGGGAGAGGTTGGTACACAACTCATTACTGACCTGACTTCTGCCCATGTGCTGCAGCAGGTTCTGTTTTCTCCCTTCATTTTTTTTATTTTTTTTTTCATTTTATCTGTCAGGTTCCCTGACTGCACCTTTTTCTCTTATGCCCAATATTCTGGATGGGGAAAGTTAGTGTTTGAACTTTTGATTCCTGGTGAGGATCAGGTTCTCAAGCAGATTAAGTGAACTGTTGGATTGTTAAGGGGTTTTTTTGCTCCCCTTTTGTAACATCTACTTTTAGTTCTCTGCTCCTGGTTGGTTATATCAATGGGAATATTTCTGAAAGGATTCCTGAGCATTTTAAGATAGATACMTCTCCAATTCACAGTTCTTGCAATTTATCAGAAAGTTCTAAMATCATCTAGCATAATAATCCTTTCCCTGTCCTATGCATGAGGTGTTTTTTGATGTAGGCACTTTGTTTGGGATGTGGGCACGCTGAGGCTCCCTGAACTGCTGAAACAAAGAAATGCAAGGCCATTCCCTTCCAGGCTTMAACACCTCCTAACTGTTCCTTCACAATAAGGTCCCAGTCCCCACAGTGTGTCCCTCACTTCCTTCTCTGGTCTTGTGAGCACAGAAAATACGCCAGCTCATCCTTAGCAGAGTTCCTACATACAAACCATTGGCAGAATAATGTATATTTCTGCATTCTTTTTGCTGCAGTGCATTCAGGCTATATCCATGCTSAAGTGCCTTTTTTAAGAATTTAAATAGGTAACAGCAGGACAATCTATTTAGGTCCTTTCACGTCCATCACCGTAGCAATAATGGCAGGTAACTGCTGCTGATGACTGAGATATGACTAAAAGATGAGGGAATTTTCTTTTGAGTTGTTTTTCATTGTAAAGCTGAAAGAAAGAAGGTTCTTTCCACATCAGAAAGTGAAAAATGTGATTTGGAAAGAGGTTAGGTTTAAAAATAGACATGAGACCTTAAGGAAAGGGGAGTGCTCCTTCTGTAACCTAGAAACTGAAATCCCTAAAGAAATATCCAATACAGCAAGACCTGAAAAGAAAGAGAATTTTAAAAATCCGAATAAGCAGAAAAAGAAAATCCTAAAAAAAAAAGAAGAGAGGGAATGCAAATAAAGCGGTAATTACAGGTCTATAGCTCTTACTCGTGTGGTCCTTTGTCCATCTTCACAACTCTGAAAAATGTGGGAAACAGGGTTTATAAAAGCTTAACACATGACTAAATTCCTTGTGTACCTGGATTTTGTGGTAAGAACTGTGGCTGTTTCTGGGCTTTTCTGTATGTTGGAAAATAGGTCACCTTGCTGCCRTTCTTTATTTAGAAATAAATAAATCCTGTGCAGAGGGCACATGATTTTTAGTTAGCAATGTAAAAATCAGTGCTGCAAGTCATGCCAAAGGGAGCTGGGTATGCACAAGTTGTCAGTGAAATTTGGCTGGAGTATCTGGCACTTCCAGGGAGGTACAGCAGTGGAGCAAAGTGAAGAAACCCTCCTCTCCCTGGCACAGCACGTGTAGTGGCCAACTCAGAGCTGCAATCTGTGCACTTGCTGCTGAGTGAATGAAGGCTGTTGACAGATGATGATAAGAAAGTGAGTTTTTAGTGCACTGAACACTTTTTCTTTCTGCATCAACCTTTACAAAAAAGTAAACTGAGCAGAGGAAAGCAGAGCAGGAGACAGCCAACAACCAAAAAGCCTTTCAATCTTGATGAAGGAAAGAATAAAAAACAGAATSCTTAACTGCTCAGAAATCTGGTGGGCCTGATGAATTTTGTCYGTGGATACTTGAGGTCTGCAGTTGTCATTTTTGAGGACATGTGGAGGATTGGCAAGGGATCAGGAAAATGAAAAATGCAATCTGTGATGCCTGCTTTTGACCAGGAAAAAGAGGATGGAGTGGTTGTGTGCTGCTCAGTTTAATTTCAGACTGCACACTTCAGGAAAAGACTGGGTTCTTGGATTAAAGACAAACCTGAAGGGAGAGACCTACCTTGTAAAGACACAAAGGGCTTAGGAGAGATTTGTTTCAAGCCTCTTCTTTTAAGTTTTCTCCGTCTCAAGGGTTACGTTGTTCCAGGCAATAATAGTAACAACAAAACCCCCTTAGAGTAGAAATTGGAAATAATTTTCCAGCTGACAGGTTCTCTTTAATGAAAAGCAATATAGCCTGACCTGAAGGCTCTAATTTTGGCTTGGGGCCACTTCACGCCAACACTAAAGATCTTTACAGGCAGGAAGAATAAGTGTCTTTCTGGAACAATATAAATACATTTAATCCTGTGCTGGGGCAGGGAATGAGCCAACAGGAATTCTTGATGCTCTTTCAGTGGCTCTCTTTCCAGTGGTGCTGTGCYAAAGCAGGTTTTGTGTTCCTTCAARAGCATATGGATTTAGTATGGAATTTCAGACACTCACAGGCAAAGGATTAATTGCTCATATCTGCTAGCAAATAATGGTATGGTAAATAGATTGAAATGATTGAGAAATGCATGGGTTGTCATTAGATCAGTGTCACAAAACGTGCTTTCATGTGCTGAATGTGCGATTTCATGAGGAATCAATGTTGTAAGGAACTCTGCTGTGCTGTTGAAACAAGAAGTCATTACATACTTTTATTTACAGGTTAGCTGTATTCCAGCTGACTTGCACTCAGCAACCAAATTACAGGAAGGAGGTAACAGCTGAAACTGTGTGGACAGTCTTTATTAGGAAGTGAAGAAATTACTTGGAACAAAAATTWATCTTGCAATATCTGGCCTCATTGTTGCCAACAAGGTTTTTTGTTAAGCCTTATAGTGTGAGTTATTTTTTCTGTGTTACTCCTTTACRTGGGGTTACTTTGAAAGTAAAATGAAATACAATCTTTCATTTTTACTTTATATTTCCTGTGAATTTCTTTATAATTCCTCCAAGTTTCCAGTAGTCATGTTGTCAATCTGTCAGTGTTCAGCAAAACAGCTCCTGAGCCAGGCAATAATTCATGTGGTTCATTCCATCTCTAGGAGGRTCCATAAATATATAGCTATTTCTAAAAATCCTCTCAAAGTTTTGATTTTTGTGTACTTGATGACTGAGACTTTCTTCATAGCAGATAATATTTGAGGTGTTTTGTTTCCATTCAGAAAATAATTTGTTATATTGACTTGGCTTTCACAATGAGAAATTTCTGAAGATTTAATTGTGACTTTTTTGTTTGTTCTTTTAGAAACTTATTCCTTAGTGTCTTTCTTGCATAAGTTATTTAAGTTTTGTTATGATTAACAGTTGGGAAACTACTTGGACTTACAGCTTAATGCACTGAGCAAAGGAAGAATATGATGCAGTTGAGTTTCAGACATTCAGCTTTTATTCCCTTTATGTTTTCATTSCTCCTTCCATGAAAATAAGCTGCCTCAAGCATTAAACCCATAACTATAACAAAAACCATATTGCCTAGTACTATAACTTTTCCTAAAACCCTCAACATATGCTTTGTGTTTTGCACAATTTCTAAATTGTTCAACTTCCTTTTTCTACCTTTAGCTATTTAGTGACAGTTGAAACTTAGAAAACCAGGTCATGCTCTTGCATAACTCTACTTTTCCTAGCAAGGTGGGCTCTAGGTATTTATTGTAGCAGGCTATAAAGGATTCTGTTCTCACTGGTTTTTGCWGGACTTCTGTTTAGCTTTGTTTCCAGCAAGAAATATTCTGTGAGATAAAAATCAAGACACTAAAATTRTGCGGTTCATGTGAGATGTTTGCATAACTCCATGCCACAGTAATGGAGCAATTCCTCAGGTCCAGCTTTCCCTGGTACAGGAGAAGAAAAACTTYGGACTATGTCAAATACACAATTTGAAAAGTGCATTAAAATGAAGCAAAATACCTCATCCTCCCCCTGTCCACCCCTGCCCCAAAAAGACTCCAAAAGCATTCTGGGTTTTTTTGTCAGAGTTGTAGTGGCTTGCATTGCATGTTGGTTATCCTGCATGTCCACAAAACACAATTGCAGGGCACAAAATAAATACCAATATTAAAAGAAGTACTGCTTGCCAGCAACTTTTCCTGGAGTTCAGCTCACTTYCATTTGCTTTCCTTGTGGGGTAAGTGTAGAACCTTTGTCAAACACACCCTGCCTGTGTAGGTCARTGGAAATATATACATAAATGCAGGCAAATGGGAGATCCTGATTTTTATGTCCAGGTAGCAGAAGTCTGGATTCAGGTTCTGTTTAAATGACGTTTATCCAATAATGAAGAGCAGGCAGAATGATGAATGTGCTCCAGTGTGYCTGTGCTGAAATAGGTTTATAAACAAGCACCTGCCATAAATCACAAAACCAGCTTTGTCAAAAGTAACTAGGGACCAGATGCATCTTTATAATTACCTGTGACACCCATTGTCCTGCTTTCATATCCTTTGTTCCTCCCTTCGATAATCTGTTTTATTTTGCTTGTGGTTTCAATGATTTGCATTCTGTTTTGAAATGTGGGCTTATGYCTGGGAAGCTTCTCCTGGAAGTCTCTGCCAGTTGCATTAGGGGCAGCAAAATGTGTAATGTTCAGTGGCTAAATGCTGCAAATCTTTTATTCAGAAGAGAAGGCAAAACYAGTCACTAGAACTTCCACAAGAACTTTGACATGTTTTCCCACTTTAAGTATTTCTGTTTTCTTGGCTTCTGGAGTTTGGTCTTCAGGCAGGGGAAACTTCATCATTTTCCTTGGCTACATCTCATATTCAGGGTTATGCTGATGGTCTCAASTCATAAAGCTATTTTTCATCTGCAAAATCATAGAACTCATGAAGGTTTTTGTTCCTCATTTCATTTTGAATTAATCTTGCAATTCAAGAGTAGCTGGCTGTTTATGGTTCCAGATAAATGGTAATTTCTGGTTTAATTTAAAAGTGGCTAGGATGAGACTTCTGTCTTCCTCTTAGTCTTTGCAAATTTTTCTACCTTATTGTGTTATCAGGCATTTAGAAACAGCATTA
Organism: Alauda arvensis; assembly: GCA_902810485.1. NCBI lineage: Eukaryota > Metazoa > Chordata > Aves > Passeriformes > Alaudidae > Alauda > Alauda arvensis. Next base: position 255,766 of record CADDXX010000770.1, read on the forward strand.
ATGCAAACCAAGTTAGGCTTAAAGCAGGCATCATGCAGGAAAAGACATTAAAAGAAAAGGGAATATAAAAGCCTGGAGGTAAAACCTGATTGAATTTGACTTTAAAAAATGTTTTTGTATTTCCAACTGTGGCTACTGTGCTTAGCTGATGCACAATCACAGTAATGTGTTCCTTCATATTGGTTTACAAAAGAGCTTTGCAGTAATCATGGAATAGAAAGTACAGAGCTACACAATAAATGCCTCTGCTCTTAGGTCAGCCTATTTAATTTCCCTTTCAAATCCAATTGTTCACCTGCTGTGGTTATTAAATATAAGCATAGAGTCTGTATTTGAATACCCTGCCTGTGCCACTTCAGCACTCYGTACCTGTTGCTTTGCCATTACTGATGCAAGTTGCCTCTGAGGTTGTTTGTAAGAATATGAATATATTATATGATGTCTTTTACTTACACTACTGCCCAGAGCTCTTTTTCCTTTCTCTCTTTTTGTTTTTTTTTACTGCCACAATGTGCACCTGGCCATTCAATCTGATGGTTTACATTTTACATGTAGGATCAGCCTCACAGAGCCTATCGCACATCAGATAGTAAAATATATTTTTAATAAAGTTTTGCTATGGCATGTAGCCATTTTGGTTCTCATCTGCAGAGTATAGCAATAGGAAAGCATGAAAATAACTTAAGAAAATGTGTAAGGAAATGAAAAAATAAGGGTAGAAAGATACCAGCACCCTTGGAGCCAGTGACAAGTCTTGACTGTTGTCATTTAGATGTCAGTGGTGGTTGCAGTGTTGATCCCATTGGCATGATAAGAAAGCATTACCCCACCTTGCAGCATCTGCTCGTTGGCCTCTTCCCTTACCTGGCTCAAAACCTGGCTTGTAGCCTCTGGTGAGATGTGCAGAAGGCTGACATTGAATATTCCAAAATCTTCGGGCTGGGCTTTGTTCTTTGTAACATCCCACYCACATGACAAGCTTAGCAATGGCAGGATTTATACAAAAGTATTTCAAATATTCAAGCTGTGAAATTTCAGTTCATGTCTTTCAATGTTCAACACAGAACTTAGGACAATAATTTCTCCCACAGGAAAGTTACTCCGAATCCTGCACTACGTAGGCTTTACTTTAATAGATATTTTCTGTGCAGAGTGCTCTTGGACTCCAAGAAAGTATCTCTGGGGCCACTAATATTTTCTTCAACCAATTCATCTTTATTTAATATTACTCTATTATGAGCAGAAGGTTTGACTAAAGCCCCAGCTTTCCCCCCTCCTCTGTCTTCCATATTTTAWACACACTGATTAGATTTTGTTGCCKTTTGCATCCTTTTASCTTCCATTTTACCTGTGTTTCAAAGCTTATTTTGAAGTGRGAAAGACTGCCAATTAAGAATTTTCTTATTGATCATAAAGGAAGTAAAGAGCATTTCCTTCCCAACTCATTTGCAAGCATTCCCCCAGAATTTCCAAGCAGCCTTTAAGCAATTGTCAGCCATTCACCTGTGAGGAGAGATTTCAAGTTTTGTCATGCAATTAGTGGGTCTTTAAAAGGCCACAAGCATTCACAGGCTGAGCTCTGGCATGGAAGGCTCTGCACACGCAATTCTCTTTTTTCTAAGCACATCTGCAAATAGTCCASCTAAGAGAGGAGGACTCAATTAAATTAGAGAGGAGACACAACAAGAAAAACGCTGCTTCAAGGGGAAGAGTCAGTGCTGTGAATTAGGAACTCAGATAAACACCTGAATAATGAACTTAGTTTTAAACTACAGCCTCACTTTAATGTGAACGTTCCTGAGCCATACATAGACCATGCAGGCAGACACAAGCATTTATTCTGGTATGAAACTTTCATCTCTATCTAAATATAAATCTGATTGAGCTCCTTAATGAGGAAAGGTGTTCTTCCCTGAATGTAGATTGCTGTGTAAAGTTTTGGTTCTAGTCTTGTTTCACTGAAACTTTATTTTCCAATTATTTGTGCAACAGAACTCGATTCCGGTAGCACTCTCAATGACTGTCATTTAACAGGTACCTGGCAATATCCCAGTCCAGCCCTTATGTGTTGCCTTTAAATTCTTCTTTAAAATTAAAGATTCTTGTTTAGTAATGATATGCTTGTTAACATCTGCTGCCTTACTTTCCCTTGAAAAATAAATTCCAAGACCAGTGCAAAAAAGTCTGGAGAACATTTTTGGGGCTGTTAAATTCCTGAGCTTTGGTGTTCTGGTAAAATACTGTCCCTAGTCATAAGCAAATACTGTCACAAGTTGCAGCAGAAGCATTCTAGGAATGCATAAAGGAAAGACAAAATTATTGTTTACTCAGAGTGTGAAAGTTGTATTCACATGTGAAAGCAATAGATGGCTAAGGTTTCAAGCCTGTGCTCTAGATCTTCACCTTTTTAAAATACTCCAATTTGTTGTTATTTTTTTCATATTTTAAGACATTTTAAAAACTGGTTTATATATTTGGTGCTGTATTATTTGGTTCACAAACTAAGGTCATCTGCCCTCCTTTTCTGGATCTTCAAAAGCAGCATATTACCTTTTGATAACCATCAGGAGTCTGTGGTTTATAGTAAATTGGTCTCCTTGAAGAATTTCTTAATTAAGCCATTTAATTATCTTACATAACAGAGATAGAGAATTTGGTACTGGTTTCCAGGCTGGTGTATCTTCCAGACATAGTCTAGGTATAAATTCCCTATCCTCTGTGTACTCATTAACAGCCAGGTAAATGCATACACACACAGACATTTCCCCACATCCCCATGGCATGATCCATAAATAACATTTTTCTCTGACTTTCTAGGAATTTAGGGCATTTTATTTTCATAATTTGCAGATTTGTAGAGTTGATTATAATAAGGGAAAAAACAACATAAGAAGACTTTGTGTTCTATTATGTCAAATAAACGAATGAGAGGATTTATGTGATTAATTCTTGTTATCACTAATGGCCATTTTAATTATTATATGCTTCAAAGAGATAAAATGCAAATTTGAAACCGAGGTATCTGTGATCTTGCAGTGAGTTACCTATATGCAAATTGCTAAATGATTTTTAATTGGTGCACCTCATCATTCAGTTACTTTAACAAGTCTGGTAGCTAATTTTCCTGAAGTCCTGCTGCTGCTGTTTATCTCTCCCTTCAGTAAGGAGCAGTTCATTGACACCAGCAGCCTGAATCCTATTTATCATAAATAGCTGCAAATCAAGATTAATTCCCCTGGTAACCTGCAATTTAATTTTACTGTTTGACTATGAATGCATTCATTTTGCATCCATGAAGAACCTAATTCTGATTAGGAACTCTTCATTGCACTTCGTCTGCATCATGCTCAGAACTGAGATCATTTAACTGTATTGTGGAGTTCTTGTTATATTGAATAACAATAATGACAACAGATGCTCTAAATTCAACACAATCTTTGTAAAGTGTGCAAGATGAAATTAAAAATCCTCAGATTGCAAGACAATGACAYATATTGTCACTAAGCACAGTCTAGACTGATATTTATTTATTTTCTACCATTAGCAGCAGACACCCAAGAAGAAATCACAGTAGACATCAGAAGGAGAAAGCACATTGTTCTTAATTTGAAGTTGCCACAAATTATTATGACTTGTGTCCCAGTCCTCGACTTACAGGACAGAGAGCATGTTCTCTCTGCAGGAAGTGCTTTGTGTGCTTTGAGTGGCAACACCTCGTGGGTTTGACCTGACTGTTTTGGATTTGGGTTATGAATCCAGACCAGCATCCAGGGAAGTACAGAGGCAACATTCCCAACCATCACAATTCACACGTGGGAATGGAGAAGCTCTGAATTYTCTCTCCAGCTGGTCATCTCCTGTTAGGAAGATTTGCTAGATAGCTAAGAGAAACACCTCCCATGTTTGAATTTGCAATGCACCATGCACAGGGCTTTGTGAAGATTTGGATTTTTTTTCTGCTGTTTTTGGTTGAGAAATGAGGCTTCAMATCCTGTCAGGACAGAAGGGGCTTAGTTTTGTTCCTCATTATCAAACAAAGCAGGATAACAGCTACTAATGATTAAGATTGATGGTAAAACATTTCCAAGCTGTAAATGTGCAAKTTCTTTGCCTTTACAACTTCTAATTCTTTTTCAAACCTGAAAACATTTTACTTGCTTTTTAATGTCTCAGTACCTTCTTCTCAAGACCTTGAAGACTCCATGGTCTAAAAGCCTAGGATCAGAATTTCAAGGCAATAATGAGCCATCACCTATGGTCAAGCTTGACCTAATTCAGCTACAAGCTCCCTTGAGCAACTCTGTTCATATTCAGAAAAAATGTGTAGTTCCTCTTTCTTAAAAGAGCTTTTTCTGAATAAATATAATAGTGTTTAAAGTGATAGAAACKTGAGAAAATTATCTAGATAACAAAATTATTTTCCTTTTTTCCCCCTTTAAATATTCAACCATGAAGGCTTGGTGCTTCTAACATACTCATTGTATGTTACAGTTTTCAAACTGAAAACAAAACCTAACAAAAAACCTCAAGTAACCAAAAAAAATCCCAGCCCTCAACAGAAATAAATAAGGTAGTCCATAACTCAGACTTCTGTCTGCCAAGTAGACAGATAACATTACAAATTGTATATACAGATCACCTGAGGACAAAGTATATAATTAAGAAACATGTAAATTGAGAAAAATAAGACTTCAATGAATTTTTGTATTTTCATATTAATAATTGTACAGTTCAAAGTCTAAAACAACTATGTAGTATTTAGATTATATTGGTTCTGCCCTTTAAACCTTTCTTCATTCCTTTCAGATCACTGTTAAGCAATTAAAGTTTTTGTGTTCTGTTCTAATTGGAAATTAAAATGAGAGCCTGGGCTGCAGAAGGCACAACATTGCTGATGTATGGTTATAGTTATTGAATCTTTCTTTCATTTCTTAAAGGTGTCGTTATGACAGGAAATAATTACCTGTTTGCTGTCATCTCCTCAGAGATAAAAATGCAGACACCTTTATTAGAGTGCTTGCTCCCTAGGGAACTTGARCATCACAAGAGAGGTTCAAAAAAGGTGGCAGCAGTTTGTGTCTTGACTTTGTGTCAGGGAGGTGAGCTCAGAATCCAGCATATTGAGATATTGTGGATAAATGAGCAGCAGAGTTCCAGGCTGCAGAGCACATCATGATGGAACTGTAGGAAAAGGAGATCCAACAGGTGCATCCTTTGGGCACCACTGGGGCACAGCAGAAGAGCAGAATTGTTTCCTAAGAAACCATARTTAAATTTATTAGGGATGACTCCCCTCTACTGAGTCAGACTTTTTGTGCAAGACTTCTGCCCTGGAGGTCAAAAATCGAAAGGAGTTCACCTAMAATTGAGCCTAACTAGAGGAGATTGGGGAAGTGATGGATTACACAGCTCCTTAACATCTTGCCTTTGGTTGAGAACTTGCACATCTTCCTCTGCCTTTTTTTTTTTTTTTAATTATTATTTTGACAGCAGGCATGACAAGAACTCTTAGAAGTAAAGTGTTCTGTGTAAAASTGTTTTATGTTAAATCAAAGCCCCTTGTTCCTGATTCAGGGTCAGGATGAGCGTAGGAGCCACTCTCCCAAGTCAGTCACTGTCCMTTYAKCTACAGACAGACRTGCTGGCATCCATGCATCCATCYACACAGCTTGCAGGATTTGTGTTCTGTTGCTGGCAGTGGTARTCTAGGACTAGATTAGATAAGCAGATAGTCCAGAAATCACAACTGAATACAAATATAGATGATACTCATCTCTGTTCTGTTGGTTCTACCACACATTTTGCAGATTTKGTTTCTTTCTGTGAATGCATGGGGGACAGGCAAAGGTGTAGGAATTTGAGAATTCTAACTTTGATCTATGACATCACATTTTTCTTACTGCTTCATCTTAAAATCTTTAGACATGCTGTTAAAATCATGTAGTAATATATTAACAAAGTAACACCATTTTCTTTATTATTAGCATTGCAAATATTTTTATGATGACAGTGGCAACCAAAGCATCATTAGGCTGGGCCTACTTCTCAAAAGAGAAGATAGTCCAATTCAAATCTGATAAAAAGGAAAAAAAATTCATTTCTGGAAAATAATCACCAATTATTCYTGTCATATAACCTATCATGTCTTAGACCTCTTCTGATCCTTTTTGAAGCCTGAGCCATGTTTAGAAAATGTATAAGCTGTTCCTAGAAGTGTTCAAGGCCAGGCTGGATGGGGCTCTGACAACCTGGTCTAGTGGAAGGTGACCCTGCCCATGGCGCAGGGGGTTGGGACTGGATGATCTTCAATGTCCCTTCCAACCCTGTSTGAAATAGTCAGAAATTGTCTCACCTCATACCAGCAGTTGCTGTGAGAGTGGACAAAGAAAGATGTAAGGATCTCTGCTCCAAGTAATTGTTGGGTGTTGCCAACAAGGAACTAAAAATAACATAATTTTGCGGAGAAGTAATGCAAAGGAGAGGTGAGCAAAAGTTCAAAAAAGAATGGAACTAAATACAAACCAAAGGTTTTTTGGTATTAACCCGGCTCTCTGCTTAGAAGCCTTCAACCAAATTAAAGAATTGCCTTAAATTGGTTTAACCTAAGACTTARATTAATATCAAACTGACACTGCAGCTGATCTAGGCAAAACACTCCTAGCATAGATTATTTTAACAAAACTGTGCTTTACAGTGTGTAATTAATTCCATCTGTTCCCTTCAGCCTTCCAAGAAGTAAAAGAAGTGGGAAATGCAGCTACAGGGTTTTTCTGCCCTCAGAATGTCACTGAGAGCACACCCYCTTGGAGCTGTGACTCAGAGGTCTAGACTAACACAAGTCTGTATTGTAGATATCATCCAAGAGTTCCCCAAAAATTCTACCACTCAAATACTCAAGACTTCTTAATTCTTTCTCAAGAAAATGCGTTAAAGTAGCTTCAAAGGAATAGGCAATTCCTTATATATGAATAGCATTCAAATGTAAAATGCTTCTTTTTGAGAGTCTGCAAGAGCTTCCTACCAACTTTTCTTCCTTTTGATTCTGCAAATCAGTCTTCTCTTTGTCAGAGACCTTCACAGGTTGCAGGGGAGCCATGCTGCCCATAATTTGCCCGATGGGATTACAACAAATAATAAATTGTTACACCAAGCCCATCTTAGTGTTCTCATAACAAGCTTTTCCACAGTGTTAAAGCCTCTGGATACGTTTTTTTCTGCTCAAAGTAGAACTTCAAGAAGCTTCTCCTTGTTCTGTGTGCTAGGGGCTGTGTGCAGGGTATGAGAGAGGAAAATATTCCTGGGATGYTGTGGTACAAAGGAATCTAGAGAAMKCTATGTYATTTTGGTTTGTCTRTTCCCTAATACACAGAGAATTAATATTCATAGATAATACTGGGGACAGAATTAACAGTGTTTTGAAACAGAAGAAACTCAGAGCATGCCAGTGTGTTTTGCTCTGCAGCAAAGCCCACAAAAGTTTTYGCATCTTCCCCAGGAACTATTTGATGTGAGGAACTTACCTGATAGAAATGGCTACACAATCTTACTCTTTCTCTCATTGTTCCTCTTTTTCTTGAAGTTTCTTTCATTCCAGCTTGCTCAGTTACTAAGGCCCAGTAATAGGAATGAAAAGCTTTTATATTTCTGTTGCACCACTGTAGCAGACTTCAGCATTGTAGAAGACGTCACTGTATCATTCTRTGGACTTGGAACACATGCACAGATTTAGTCCTTCCAAGGAACAGTAATGACAGCAATATATTCTCCTCAGGATAATATCTAGGCTACTCAACACAAAGCACAGAGAAATTAATCTGGTTYTGTGCTTTTGAGTAAGCACAGACGTGTTAAAATGAACAGTAACATACTTGTAACCATAACAGATGCAGATTACACGTGTTTACTTTTTAATTAGTCTATTGTAATTGCTTGAAGCCATACAGAACACAGTTTCAATTACTAATGCCACCTCTTATTTTTTTTCCTGCCCATCAGTTATTATTAGAAAGGAATGAACAATAAAATTTTTTAATTGTCTAACTAGCCCTGTTTACTAGGTAACCAAACACAAGCTCATACAGGAAARCCACTTTAAGTAATGCACTTTGGAAATGCCTACAAGTGACCTAAAMTTAGTTTCCAAATCCAAAAGTATTTAGCTTCAACCTGTCTATAGAAGACCAGAAACAAGTTCCTTCTTTTAAAGGTTTTCTAATGACATACTTTCCCYTTTCCAGTAAGGTAATGTGAGATTAAATTAATACTTAGAACTACAGGACTGTGAATAATATGCTTTTAAGTAGAAGGAGGGAACAGTTATTTGGCTTTTTCAGCTAGAAAATGGTGGATACTTAAAGGTTTATAAAGCTGAGATGTTAGACTGGTGACTAGAATTTACTTGGTGTATAATAAATGCTTGTGACTTTTTAAGGTGAATGACGTTTTCTACATTGATCAATCTTACAGGATCATTGATAAAAATACATTCTGTGGAAGAAATTATGTTKGTGCCTTGCTACACTTGCTTTGCACCAGAGAAATTGCTCTAAGTGCTTAAAACCAAACTGTAGCCAGAATAAAAACTTCATTCCATTAAACCTCTGGGGATAAATACTCTCTTCTGAAGGAAAGTCTTGAAGCACTTTCTCCTTTAGGCCTCCTGTTTTAAATTGCATTTGATGCTGTAGTTTCTGCTAGTTRTCTTGGTAGTCCAAATAACCACTCAGATGAAAAGGTAATGATAGCAGTAGTTCCTAATGCATAACAGGTAACATMCATAATAGAATAATTAGGGATTAGCAGACAATCCTTTAATATCTGCAGCCTGATCCTGTGAGAGCCTGCCAAAGTCACACTTCATCTCCATTTTCCTGATATCACTCAATTTTTACCCTTAGGCCTCCATCTTCATTCATTTYCTATATTTCTACTGCTTTAATTAGATCATCCTGAACTAGCCAGTTCCATTTGTCAGGCTTCTCTTCTGGTCCCAGGGTAATGTTTCTTGTGCCCTTCTTACCTCCTGTGTCTCCAGTGAAGTCCATCATTCTGTGTTTTACACTGGTCCAGAATGAGGTGTTTGAGTAAACAGTAAAATGTTCTGAGCACTAAATCAGACTACTTGCTTCATTGTCCTTTCTGGACTAGGTTGGGAAGTTCATTCATCCCAGCCAGAATCTTGCTTACAGAAGATTCTCATCTGTCTTGTGTAGCATGTTACATATTGTTTTTATTTTTAGCTGAAATGTGAAGGATTAGGCCTGAGGGACCTGAGCACTGCATTGTTTAATATAAAACTTTGAGGCTCCCAAATAAAATTTCATCCAGGAATCTTAGGACTCTGGGAACTTTGGGATTACATTTTATTTTGAGAACAAAGCTGGGAAGAACACTGGAGTGGTGGGAAGTTGCTGCTTTTTCCCTTCTGAAATGTGGCCAGAGCATTCCTGCTGCTGTGCTTTTGTACAATAACTTATTGGCTGAGCACTTCCCCAGGATGCAGAATTTAATTACCACTTGTCTTTGGGAAGAATCACAGTCAATTCTTCACCTGTAGCAGGAGTTTTTAAGCTGCAGCTAATTCCATGCTCTGGGGAAAAGAGCTGTGCTCTCTGGGAGTTCTGGAGTCTCAGGGAAAGTTCTCAGACAGCTACAATTTATTGCCTTAGTGGTCTGTGAACGAGAGAGAGGTTCTCCTCTCTCTTGGTTCTCCTGCCTCCTTGCTTCTTGTGTTTTGGGCACACATAATCACTAGATAAAATATATAAATAACATCTGAGACAGTAGGTACTCATGGAGAGAGTTTCCAAATCTCGAATCTACAGCTACCTTTTGGTAAGCTACCTGGTTGTATTTAGGGTATGCATACTGGTCCTTTAGAAGACAAATAAGTTTTGACTTTTTTGTTGCCATTTGATTTGTCCTTTAGCCAGCCCCCTGAGGAAGGATGTGCAGCTGATGAAACACTTAGGTGGAGCTGTATCTGTAGAACCAGCTCCCTGGGCTCCTTTGGGCTGGGAGGCTGAGGGGCAGCCTGGTATGACAGCAATGAATTTGCACTATGCTGCTTCACTAATCTACCCTTTGTAGAACACTTCTCCAGGGCTCTCCTGAAAGCCATCACACGTGTTCCTGCACCTCCATTACATCCTGAATGATGGGCTGCARATCAGCCATGCTGCAGCACACCCGATTAAAGAACTAATTCAAAACGTGGGCACTTAAACCTGAATTCCTKGTCTGAGTTTCTGGGAAGGCTCTGGCACATCTGAAATGTATCATTCAATTATAATCACTTTATTAGCCACATTAGCTTTCATTAGAATTAGTTCTGGAAAAGGAAAGGGAGCATAATTATTTGTTAAAATTGTCCTTTTTCTTTTCCTGGAGAATGAAGACAGATATTTCCATGGGTAGATTTTTTTTCCTATATTTGATTTTTGATACACCTACAGTGACACTATAGGAGTTATTCAATGCAATTACTTAGGGATAATATACATTCTCCAACTGTGCCTGTATTAGCAATAACAACTCACAGGAATGTAAACATAATGTTAAGTACTGTGAATTMATAGAAAATTCATTATAAATCAGATCTAATTGCACATTCCTGGCGTGCCAGTGGCCTGGTGAGTTTTTCAAAATCCTGCTRGTTGCTGGGAGGTAAACTCACAGGGAAACCAGTCAGAGCAAGMGTTACTCTGAAAGCRGATTTCTTTACACAGCTCCCCTTCARAGRGATGGAGAAGCAGAGCAGCTGCCAGGGAATGAGGTGCTGATGGTGTGAGTGTGTCCCCAGCTAAGAGGGACTGCTGTCCYTCAGCACACACACCCTCAGCACCCAGGTGAAATACAATACTTGATCTCAAAGTAAGCTGAGGATCATGGGCATTTCCCAGCTCCTGAACTGAAATTGGTGATACAAATGGTRTGCCATCAGATGTGTACCAGATCATTGTAAATCCTTCCTTGAGGCCAGGATACAGATGCACAATTCATGTGCCACTGGGGCAGAGCACAAAGAAGAAGAGAGCAGTGCCACAGATGGGGATGTGCTTTAGTRCAGGTCTTGCTCTCCTAAGCTCCTCAGCTTCAGTTACATCTGCTAGGGCTGCATCAGATGAGCAAGCTGTTGCTTCTTTTACCCCCAGCTGCTGGTGCTGCTGTTTTGTAGTCAGATTTTGACAGTGTCAGTTTAGAATATCCTGGGAAAACAACATGTGAAAGTATGACTGGTATATTGGTGAAGTACCACTGTATTTGTGTAAAATACATAATTTACACWAGTTGTGCTCTCTCTCTTTATTYTRCTATGCAGAAGTATAAAATGCTAAAGGACYAATGTCACTGCTTTGATTTTACAACAGTGAAAGACATTAATCCTGAAACARTGATGAATGGTGCAGTCAATTCAGTTCATCCTAATTTACACSAGTTTAACTAGGATGAGAATCCGGAATATATTTTATAGTTGTTGGTACACTGTTTGCAAGAGGGAGTTTACAGGTGTATTTATTCAGATGAGTATAGCATACTGATGGCTGTAATACAGATCATAGGCTAATTCTGACCAAAATAATGTTCTAGTCTGAGATTAAAACATGAAAATATATTGATGAAGTTTATTGTTTCCAAGGGACAGAATGGCATCTTACAGCAACCCATTGGTCAGAGAAAATCTTAAAGATTGTAAAGGGCTAGAAAAAGAATAGCACTGTGCATGCACAAGAAACATTATCCATTTTATAAGGAATGAGATCTCTATTATTTATGTACCAAAACAGTCTGAAGTAATTAAAATGCAGGTCAAAAATGGGAAGCCAGGTGTGAAGTGACATATATGTGAATGGTGTAAGTGCACTTAAGACTGTCAGCTTTGCTGACAGGGAACATCTAGAAATATTTCAAAACTATTAAAAGTTTTAAAAAACAAATTTAAAAAAAATCTGTTTCCTACCAAGATACTGGCAACAAAGCACAAAATAATAACTAAACCAGTAACTTCACAGAAAACATAACATTGCTCCAGAGAAAGCATTCTTACCTAGGTGATTACTGAATTTTGTGTCAGCTGATGCAGAGAGGTTAAATGTGTCAAAATGCTTACAAATGTGTRTATGTGGGAGTGTTGTTGTTTGTTTTTCTGGTGGTTTTTAAATTTGTTTTTCTTGAAAAGTTTTGTTATCTTAATCTTATTGGTAGGTACCACATTGAAGCTTCTTGAACTCAGATTTAAGCAAACCCAAAGGCTGGGCTAGATTTTAGATTTAGTGAGCTTTGTGTTACAAGGAGAGCTGTTTCTGGCATGATGCCTTAGACTTGTAAATATGTTGTTGTAAAAAATAGGGCTGCTGTTCACGTTATCATTTTTCTTTGTGCAGTCTGGCCACGTAAATCTCCTCTAACAGAATGCTTTTCTGGATTGGATCCCAGAGCATAAAAGACACTAAGGGAACAGCAATAATCACAGTGACGCCTCACAGCAGTAACAGAAACACTTCTATCAGCAGCAACAGGATAAGTTGGGGAAAAATGAGATGTTATTAGTGCAATTGAGAGTATATATCATCAGAGCCATCTTTTATTCCTCTCAGCCCCATCACTGTGAGAAGAGGACATATTTTTCATGATCTAATAAAAGTGGATTCACATCCTGCAGAGGGGATAAGGGGAGGATACTCTGATAATGGAAAACCCAAATGCATCAGTAAGACATTGTGAAGTATTAAAAATAGTTAATGGTCCAGATTACAGTTCTTCTGAGTTCCTTCATCCAGCTAAGATAGCTGCTTCCTCATGCCCTTGGGCAACCTTGCAGTTTCCCAGAGCACAGCATTCCCTTTAAGAGGAGGRGATCACAGCTGAAACAGGTGAGCAAAGCTCTGGTTACACGGAGCAGCAACACACTATTACAGGTTTTCTAAATCCTCACCATCAGCCCTTCTAGCCAGGAGTGTCCTTAGCAGGCCCTCCTTGGGCATGCCCTGCTGTGTCCATGGGCCTGACAAATCCATTCGAGTTCAGCCTGGGGTCAGGCTTTTCAAATTTTATCTGAACACCTGCCCTCTTCCCTTTTTCCTCCTTCTGTGGTGGCTCCAGCCAGTGGAAACAAAAGCATTCTGAACATTCTTGAGAATCTCAGGTTAAATAACTGTCTGCTTCTGGAGGAGGGCAGCTGATAGGCTCTGGCTAGCTGGATGATAATAATTAGAATTATCTATTGCAAATGGTTTGCCTTTTATTGTCTTCCAGTAGGAGATCTGGTAGCCTTTAAGGTTTTTATTGTGGCATTCCATAAAGGATCCATACAAAGTGGAAACTAATACAGACATAGGGAAAGTAATTTAATAAAGTCATTGAGAAGAGCAGATTCAAAACTGGGAATAGAAATGCCCTRGTTCTGTCTTCTGAAAAGAAAATTCCATTAAATTCCATTAGATCTTGAAAATTTCTTTAAAATTTTTATGAAGAAATCTTTCCTTGCAGGAAATAAACTGCTAAAGCTTCTGGTGCCTTAAAGAAATCAACAAGACCTAAGTGCAATATTGGGTAATTCCCTTATTAATTCTATGTTTCTGTTTCTCTCTTTGATTCAGCTCTTGTTTTCACTCTGTTTTTCCACWGAGTGACAAGAACATAAGGACAAAGAGGCAATGTGCCATGCAGGTTTATATCTGTATTATTCAGTGCAGTGTAAGTGTACTCTGTTGCTTTGCTAAAGAATTGTGAATTTCTGTTTTCTCCATCTTTTCCATCTTGTTCTCAGGATAAGAAATAGGAGAATCCTCTTCCTTGAAGTCATTAATCCAAGTTGGAATGATTAGCAGCACCATACTACTAATATTATTGAAAAGAAGGTTTAGAGTTTAGGAAATGAATGATGCAATCCTCCCCAAATTAATTCAGGCAATGAGAACACTCGCAGATTTAACTTGTGATTTTAAATTTCCTCTGATTAAAGTTTCTATCTCTCTCCTTCTGCTGCTGAGATAGGAGAAAGCAGTTTTCTAAAAAGCTGTCTATAATTTTATTTCTTGCCTGATGTGTTAGGAAGATTATTCTACTTTTTCTTAGTAGCAGTTTATATATATTCCTCTTCTTATTTTTTTTTTTTTTAACTATTTATAAGTCCCATGGCTTTTATTCTCCCTAAGTACAGATTTCGAGGCTGCTGATCACTTCTCATGACTCTCTTCTGAACTTGCATTTTGGTCCATGTCTCCAAATGCCAGTGTTCCACATCACCCACAGCATTCCAGCTGGGGTCCTTTTGGTGCTGTCTGATGCACTTCAATGCTTTCCATGGGATCCTCCTTTCCAGAGCACTGCTGAGATCACGTTGAAATGTTCTTTTTGGACAAGATGAAGATGGTGACAGCTCATCAAACAGAGCAGCTGAATGTATCACCAAACATTATGCCAGAGTGTTGAAAGAATCAGTTCCCTGCTTCAGGCATGAAGCAATCCCACCCCTRTAAGAGTTTCTGTGGTGCCAGCAAYAAAATAAGTGTCTCTGCAATTTTCCTACAGTACTAATCTCATCCTTCCCAGAACTCTGCAGTCAAGCCCATTCAAATCCAATTCTGTTACATCAAATGGAGCCTGAGTAGTTATGGCTGTGTCCCTTTCCATGGAGTTTTCAAGTGCTCAATGGCTTTGTGCATTTTTGCTGCTAAGCTCTACTGAACATGTCTGTGTTTCTGGTAAAAAATTATTGTGTTTATAAACATAAACCCCCCCCCAGTGCTCAAAGAGTGTGAGAACAAACACTACATAGCTGCCTTGGTAAGCTTCTGCTATGATAAAATAAAGGAGTTGATCTTATTTCAGTCTTAATAAAAACYTGTCTTCTAATGTGGCAGCACAAACAGCAAGCAGTGAGTGGCCAAAGAGAACAGCTCCCAGATGGCTCGGGGTGCTCAGGCARTTTGGCTGGTTCTGTGTGTACAAAGGAAAATCAGACTCAAGTCACAGTTTTGTAGACAAATGTCTGGCAGAATTTGGAAAGAGTCTGAACTGATTGTTGAACCTTTTCTGCTCAGTGGGATCCACTGTATCAAAGAAAGGGMTGGCTGCCTTCATCTTTCAGAAATCCAACAGTGGGTGTTGCAAAAAAGAAATGTCTTTTAAGAGGGTTCCAATAGAGGGCTTACCACATCAATTAGGAGAGTTCTGGAGCTTGAGACAATATCTGGACCTGTCTGATACTCTGAATCCTACTGAAAAAGCATACACAGCCTGCTGGATTTAGAGTTCCTCTGAACAGTGAATAGGAATGGCAAGGAACCTGGTAAACTCAGGAACAATCTCTTTTCAGATAACAGACAGAGGTCATTTTCTCTTTTGATTTACCCTAAGCAGGGTAAGGATTTGGCAAGGGAACTTCACARGTTGTTCTAGTGGAAAACATCTGATGGTTTTTTATTCCCATGTATTTTGGGAGCTAAAAATTAGGCTGAAGTAATTGATGTTMTACAAATTACTACAGAGATCTTAATTTAATTTAGTTTTACTTTTTGCCTTAAGATTAATCTATCTCACTTCATTTTGACTCTTCTAATTTTTTAACACCAGCATAACAATGTGTATTTCTTTCCTTTCTGGCATTCCTAGAAAGGACATTCAACTCAGCAGAAAACATTTTAATTTTTTCTGCATTTCTGCTCCCCAAATGTTGTCATAATTAAGTGCAAGATACTCATATGTGAGTTCCAGGTCTACTTTTCTGTCTCACATACACAAAAAGCTGAAGTACCTAAAGAGTCTTGGTGAGTTTAAATCAATATATTCTGCTGTTTTTAATGAATTTGTGCTAATTCACACCAGCAGAGAAGGTTCTAAATCTCTCAAGAGCCAATGGTCCCTTTGATTGCATTTTGCTGTTAGGTGTAAAGCATGATTCCATCCTGACATGATCACAGCCTACTGTTGTTCCCAGATGCATGTTTTCCCTTTAAGATGAGCAATCATTTCATGGTGTCAAATGTTCCTTGCCTGTTCCTTATAAAGCCACTTCTGAAATCACTTAGGTTCAATAGGGCATGAGAACACACAAAGGATAGAAAGAAATTGCAAGGTTGCTTTAAATTATTGTGGATTTTTAAAAACTCTAGTTGGGCTAAGTCTCTATGAGTCCTTGATAAGGCCATGAAAATGTCCTCCAGTCATACTGGGAGCAGGAGCTGGGGCTGAGTGTTCAGTGCTGGTTGAAAATGTCTCAGCAAATAACAGTGACAAAAATAAAGCTACAGAAAGCTCCTCAGCAGAACTACAAGTTCCTAGAAGCTCACATCCCTGTACATTAGGGATGTTGCACCAATCAGGGCAGCAAAACCATTTAGTTGCATGTTATGAAATGCAGTAAGCTGCTCCCACCATCTTGTAACCAAGGAGAAGGTGAGGCAGGAGGGTGGTGTGCTGGATGTGGTGCATCTATGGGACAAAGAGAAAAAGAAACCAGATTTTAGTACCTGATCCTCTGCAGAAAGCTGTACCTTGCTTGCTGATACAACACTCAAGTCAGCCCCCATTGTCCTTGAGGGCAACCTGAACTAATCTTTATTCTTCATTGATCCTAAATCATCTGAAGCCTGGCCATTGATGTGATTTGCAATGGCCTCAGGTCTGTGTCTCAGTACGGCCTGGATGACAAGAAATAATTGACTGAGAGCAATATCTGGGGTGTGCCCCCTTCTGCTATTCTTTGCCCTTGGTACACTCTCTAAAAATGGGTTTAAATGCTAGTTGTTAAATGGAGAATTTTATGTTCTTACTTCAAAGTCTTTATGCATCCATCATGTCTGCCTGTTTTCTCAGAGGTGTAGAAGGAAAGAATATTCAACACAAGGTTTCAAAATCGTGTTCAAAAAAGTCTATAAGAAAAAAAGGGAGAAAAGAGAAAAAAAAAGCTGGAGTAAAGCTATTGAGTGATACACGTGGCATGTGTTTTTAGAGGATGAAGGAATAAGAGCCTGAAAAGTAGAGCAGATATTTTCCTGAAATATGAGAACATGTAATCCTAACGTTTTCCAATTCAATAAGTGGATGTAGAAGCTTATTTAGAACTTCTCCCAGAGTTAATACTGCAGACCCAGTTTGCTTCAGCAGTTTTTCAGAAAAAAAAACCAAAAACTAAAAACCCTCACAAGAAATTAAGATGAAAGAACTTAATAATAGAGTCAGTAAATAAATAACATCACCTAATAACCTCACTTTCAGAGATGTCTCTGACCTCTGTATGCAGGGTTTTCACCCCCCCTGGAATGGACTGACAGGGAGTGAAACCATACCAAATTGAAAGCCCAAGGATTTTTACACAATGTAAAGGCAATCATCTTGACTGGAATTTGGCCAGAACACAGAGGCTGTTAGACCATCATTTCACAACTGCTATGGGATTGTCAGTGGCAGAAAAAACTCCTTTTCTGCAGCATCCAAAGGATGACACTGTTAGTAGAACAGTGACTCAAATCTGTCATGTTCTCTTATTTAAGCAGAGACCTGGCTCGACCTCTTTGAGTGCAGGAGAATCTGACAGGCTCACAGCCTCAGGTGAACTACCATGGCTGTGGGCTTGCTGCCAGACAAGAGACACTGAACCTTGTAAAGAAATCTATCCGGAATAATTGCAAGTCAAACTTTTCATGGAGAATTATTGCAGCGTATTCTGGTCTGCATTTAAGTAGTTTGGTCAGATCAGCATTCCTGAAAGAGAAAAAGACAGAGAATTACAGTTACATACATAACAGGGCTATTGTGGAGGTCTCCAGGTGACTTTCTCTTTCAAGCCTGTGTTCCCTATTCACAATCCCTCAGACAATCCTAAGTAATGCTGGTCTTTTCTTTATTTGCCATTTCTTTTCCTAGAACATTTGTAAACAAGAGTAACATTTCCTTATTCAGTTTCCCGTGCTGTAGATGGTAAAATCAGTTTTGAAACTTAGCCTATTAATGAATTTTGTTGGTCTTGGGGTATTTATGAGCTTATTATCACTTCCTGAAATTGTAAAGCTCAGATGGAATACTACCACATAGGTTCGTCAGATGGCAGTGCAATAGGGGCAGCTTTTCCCTGTTAGCAATGGTAACTGGGGAAGAGCCTTTAAGATAATAATAAGTTAAAGAAGATAAATGAGTAAAACATGATAAAGCTTCTTCTTTAAAATAATTTCCAATCATTCACTGACTTTTAMTTTAATGGATTGATTTCCCTCATAAAATAAAATTGTCCAACTTCGAATCTGTTGACCATTTTAGAACTGCRCTGTGCATTGTAGTAAGCACCCCAAGCAGATCGTTCTGTGGCAGTTGGCTTCCAAACAGATACAGATTTAACTGTGTGCTTAATTCTCAGCATGATAGAAATCCTACTGAAGCTGAGAGGGATTATTCACCTATTTAAATGCTATTTATGAGTTTTTGCTGAATTAGAGCCAACAAGATACTGAATTGATTGTGAAACAATCCAAAGTGCTTTCAGGAAATACACAGTGTATGTATTCAGCCCAGCCTGACTGAGGAGAACTTGTGGAATGCAGCATTGCTGTATTGCTAATCTTAGCTAATATGACTGATTGATTTATAATTTTATTGCGTGACCCAGCAGAATTCAAATCAGATTTTTTTTTACTAGCAAATTTAAGCCAGGCTTTAGCTGAAACACATACTGCTACATTCAATAAATTTAAATAGTTATTTAACAATCTTTGAAACAAGGACTTTATTGCTTGAATGTTAGTATAGTGACTGAGAGACTTTATTTTTGGTAATGGTTCCAGCTTCTGTTAGTATTGTTAATGAAACACAAGTTATTGACATGGAATTACAGTTTGTAGGAACAGTAGAACAGCAGCATTGTCAGGTTTAGAGCCCTCACTTGTAAATATTAGGAATTTTGTTTAGCATCAGCTCTGTAGAGAAATGTGCTWTATTAAATGCACTCTTCCATAATTTTGTGTCATCTTCTAATCCATGCTAGCCATGTCTTAGACTGCCAGGCCTAAGCCCAGTGGGCTGCAAATGATTTGGTGCCAGTAGGTCTGTGCAGTAGAAATGGAGCTGTAGTGGCCATTTAAATGTGCACTACAGCAGGGCCAGCTAGAATGTCTTTCAAAGAGAAAAATGTACAGCAACATAAAAGAAATATCATATTCAATCATTTATGAAAAATAAACAGGGCAACATTTCCTCTTTGCTCTCCAGTGTGCACTCAGCGTGCTCTTGTGAGAGTTGTAGCACAGCATTTTATTTACCAAGAATGAAGTGAAATATCAATAATTGTTTATCTTCTTTGGATGGCCTCAAAGTGTGCTGGCTGCGTTTTGCAAACCCAGTACTTCCCAGGAGAAGGGAGCAATTGAGTAAGAGATTTCCAAAGGATGTAAAGCAGAAAAATGATTTGTGTGCGTGCAGTGTGATCCCTCTCTGCACTGCATGTAATGGTAATGCATCAGTGAGTGCTGGCAGCCATCCCCTGCATTTATTGTGGCTCCACRGCCTGGGTGTGTGATGGAGTCTCCAGTCTGGTCTGATTCTGCTCAGCTCATGTGGCTGTGAGGTGCTTGGGCAGTTTTCTTATTGGAAAAGTCAGGTAAATAAATGAAGGCAGGTTCACAGCTTTGCAATAAAGAAAATAAAGATCTTTCTTAGCTTGTCCTCACAATGAATCCCAAGTAGTCTTTGCCAAGGCCTGAGGCAGKCAGATAAAATKCATTYTCCTTTCTGTTCCTTTCTCACTCAAAACTCACTTCATTCTTCCAATTCCCCGCCCTAAGYTTAACAAGGGTAGTGATGAGAAGCAGTTCTTACGATTTCCCAACTTCAGCAGAAACAGCAAATACGGGAAATCTGCCTCTCCTTCAAGAGAATGCAGTGCTCCCTGTATTGAAGCATAATGTGCTAGGAGTTAAACCATGTTTCYTTAAGAAATTATGTAAATTATACAAATTATACAAATCAAATGATTCCTGCACAACATGATAACGTTGATCCACCTGCCTTGGAGATGCAAAACTACAGAAAGTGTTGCACTGAAATTTAGGAAGTATCACTTTTTGCAGGCTTAGAATCATTAGCTTGGTAGGTTTCTAGACTTCAGCCATCACTATTAYGTTTTAATCCTGACTATTTTGCTCCTGGGAAGTGATTATAATATACTCACTGTTTGTATGGCTRCTTCCAAACAAACATCATTCTTACCATGGAAAAAATAAGGGATAGGGAAAAATGGAAGAACCAACAGGAAAACCAGAGCTGCAAAAATGAAACTATTTTGTGTTAACATACCCAATTTTAATTAAATTCTTATTCCAACAGGCACCAGAAACATATATCATGTATGAAATTGGTTCTGTTTCAATTGAAGAAAAATATTAGTTTAAATTATTTTTTTAAAATTCATGCTTATTTCAACTCCTTTTCAGAAAAAAAATATACATTTTGAAGGATTTAAAATTATTTTGAAATTTGGAYTTTGTTTCATTTTTATTGTAATTTTAACATCAAATGCTTTTGTTAAATTGAGGCCAACCTAGGGCTTATATTTATAATATGGAATCCTGGCCTAAAGAAACACAAACCTTAGAAAATTTTGGATTTCTTCTGTCAACTTTGGAGTTTTGTTCAAGCCTACAGACAAGAAAGGAAATTCTGGGCATGTGATTCGTTCTGTTTTTATACATACTGAATTTGCATGAAAGCTATTTCACTGGTGCCATAAATTAAAAAAAAAAGTGTTTGTTTTTGCAGTGAAAAATGGTTTTATCCMCAGTAACTTAGCAAAAGTAGTATGAGGTGAAAGAATTTTGTGCTTTTTACACAGGAAAATTCCATCTGAAATGAAATGAGATCCTTGATTTCAATGAGAGCTTTAACCTGTATTCAGTGACCCCAGATTTAATTTCAAGCTCCCAAGGCAGTATCTCTTCATTGCAGTGGGGTGATTTGCTCAGCTGTTGGATCACTAACCTATGGATTGGATCTCCAGCTGTGGAATATGGTCTCAGTGGCTTTAAGCACCCAAAGAGGCAATTGGTGTTGCTGCAGTAAGAGACCCATTCTAGAGACTGTTTCTCTTTGGTAAAGGAACCTTCAGGGCAGCCCCAATTGAAATTCCCTTGGTCCCTGAGTACCAGTGTTCCTGAGTCACTGTTCCCTGCTGTTAGAGGAGAGGAAGGAGTCCCATTGCTKTGCCTTTGGTCTGAGGTAACCTTGAAAGATGTGCCCATCAAGAGGGTCACTAATATGAGCTGSTATTTCGCTTGTTAATGTTGGTGTGAGGCGTCCCATAGCTACTGGCCCCAGGTCAGGCAGCTTGTTCTGGGATTTCCTTTAAAATGAGGATTTGCAGGTGATGAATTAATATGAACTTCAATCTGTGCAAAAGGTTAACAGCCCATCACAAAGTCTGAGCAGGACSAGAGGTGGCTCTTGCATTTGTGAAATCAAACCATGCTGAGGTTGCAGTGACTTGTAGTTGTGAACATTTATGGCCAGTAAACAGGACCTCTGAAAAAAAGCCTGGAGTGCAGCATCAGGCAGCTTCAGCTGTTACAAACACAAATTTACATTGCTTATTCTGAAACAGTAGGTTTCTGTTTCCTCTTCTCATCAGACTTGCACGAAGCAGTTGCAACATGCAACATAAATTGAGATAGATCTGGGAGGGATTCCACTTTAGTAATGCCAAAGTTCCGCAGCTGAAAGAGAGCATAACTCTGATAAAAATTAATGCAAGAGAGACTGTAGCCTTCACCCACTGTAAAAGTCCATCTGATGTGGGTCAGATTGTAGCTGAGTTTTTTCTTCTTCAGTAAACTGAGCATGCTGGGGTGACTTTTCAGGGCCTTTGAGCCCTCTGTGCAAAAGCTGTTTCCAACCRTCTTTCATATTTAAAAATTATCACTTACCAAATTGGTCATGGATTATTTAATAATCCTTCTTGGTCAAGGCTTTGGCTGTATAACTTATTCAAAAGTTGGATTAAGATAAGTGTGCTTTAGTTTTGTCCTTGATATTTTATGAATTGGAGTTACATTCCTGGAGTGTCATTCACCAGGGATTCTTAGAGAGAATAACTCCTGAAAAGTAGCAGTCTCACTTGCTTTCTCTCTATTATTTTATTTATTCCTTATTTCTGCATAGACTTCAAAATTTTACTTCATTACCATACTTTTGACTTTTCCAGACTGGCTCATGCATGGAGATACACACACTGGAATGAAAGCATTTTATCACGTTTTTTAACAGGAAATTACCTTCCAGTTACACAGATTACCCAAATCAAGTAGATAAATGCAAGTGTGAGCAACAAGGAAGATTTGCAACTCATTTATATTCAGATTATCACATTCATCATCCTCAGTCTTGGTCTGTGGTCCGTTGGAGCTCCTAATGGTGTTTGTAGTATTTCCTTCCTTTTCTGGTTCCTGTTATTTATCTTTTCTTTGTTGTTTTATCTTTGTTACTGTCACTCAGCCTGACAATAATGTACATAAAATCTTAAACAAATAAATAGTTGTAAGGTCATCTCTTGGCTGATAACTAGCAAAAAAAGGTTGTATCTTTCTAAAATCTGTGGTTTTACCGAAAGTAAAATTCAYTGTAACTTCACAGTTCCTAGCTGGGAGAAAAATTGAGAAAGAATGGCTGAGGCAGGAGAGGGGTTTCTTTATGTCAGACTGGTGGAAGTCTTTTTCTCACTCTAATCAGGGCCATGGTATGCCAGCTTCTCCCAGGACTCAGGTCCTCCCAGCAGAGCTGTGGTGGTGTGTTTAACTCCAGTAGGGGCCTGGGGCATCACAATTCTTCCTTCTGAAAATTAAAAGTAAGCCTAGAAATATTGTAACAGAAGTTGAAATCAGCGCATCACAATGAGCTTCTGTTTGTGTACTCATGTTTTTAAGCAACTGAGAACAAGATCTATTGGATAATCTTAAAGCTGCTACAGGGAAGATGCATATTCCCATTCAGACATATGCAGCCACTCTGAGGCCCATATGTCCTTAAAGCTGACAGGATTCCTTGGAAAAAGCCACCTTGGCACTGTCACCTTTGGAACAATGTGCAGTGGCTCCATAAGCTGAGGCATGTTAGCAAACAGAGGGTTCATGGAATGTCTGGAGAAATTACTGCTTTGGATCATTACATTTGTCAAAGACTTCAGGAAACCCCAGAATGTTTTAAAAATAAAATCAAGGTAACAAGCTTGCCCAAGGTAACCTCKTAGTGCACTGTCATTCACATGGGCCAGGTTTGAAAAACAGCAAGTGATTGAAGTATGTGCCATTTGTTTTGAACAGACACGGAAAGAAGCTGAATAGTCACAACCAGAAGGAACCTCTGACTCTAAAACCTAATGCACTGTGACTTCCTGTGCCCACACTTTTAGCTGTGAGTGTGTGGGGCTTGAAGGATATGCCTGCATTCACCTGCTGCTGTTGAATTTACCACTGAATTTCATGGATCAGAACACTTTACACTAAAATAAATCCTTTCCATCCCCAGAAGKCACCCAGATATAACCAGGAGAGAAAGCTYTGAGAGGCATCCAAGCTTTAGCTCACAAAGTTCTCTTTYAGCAGCAGCAAAGCCATCTCTCAGYTAKAGAGGAAATCCCARTTTTGAGGTATTTCCTGCAATTGTRAGTTACCATGTCCCCAGCCCGTGGGTTTGAGAGTYTCCAGTGTGGAAATGAGGGCACAGGGGAAGGGAGCTGAAACACAAAGGGGTGTGGGCAGAACTGTGCCTGAGCTTGAGAGCTTGAGAGTCATCTCGGGTCACTGGAGCCTTCTGGTGACTGGGGATCCTCTGAGTGAAAACTGAACAAGAGTGCCAGTTGAGTTAAAAAAACCTTTAGTGGAAACCAGTCTCTTCACTTAAAATTCTCATCTTTTCCCTTTAGAATGTRTAAATGAAAAAGGGCAAATTTAATTTCCTGTTTTAGTAATTCTGCAAGACTTATGACTTGAATAGACACCCATGCCTCTGAATATGCCAGAAACATGCTTCTTAGCTCTCAAAAATGTCTTTTTAGAGGCCAGAATGGCAAAAAGGGTTAAAAACTCTTGTGTCTCCACCTGCCTCCAGATCAGATCCATGACATCTGATTTTTCTCTACTTATAGAGGTAGAAAAGAAAGCTTATGTTGAGTTTTAGCAAATTAATTGTTCCATGTTTTTCTAAAAGTTGAACTAAAAAAAGAGAAGAATTTATCCAGTGTAGGGGGGACASGATTTTTAAAGRRAATTGAGGAAGGCAGCTGCAGAGCWGTGAGACAGGGATGTTTGCTGCTGYTGTTTCCACACAGAAACAACTCCATTCAGTGTGTAAGGCTAAGTGCCTTAACAGACACTGGCTGCAATGGACTGGAGTTTCTGGGGGATAAACCTTGTGGTTACCATAGAGACCACTTTGCTGTAGTAAATTAACATTCCCCAAGTCAGGAGTGCATCACAGGGTGGATGAAGACCAGTGCTGCTGTGCCTCCTAACCTGTATTATCATTTCTTAGAGTGCAGAACCAGGAGACAGGCAAAGTTCAAGGTTCACAGGAGAGCTGAGCAGATCTAAATTACCATGTTAATTACCAAGTCTTCTGCTCAGCAACCCTCTCCCATGTGTACCTCAGCCTTTCATGATGCTTTAATTGGTACCTCAGGTGATGTTGGTGCTGGGGTTTTGTTACTGTGGGGTGAGCAGGCAACACAATAAAAACCTGCTGAAAGAAACCTGCAAACTGAATTTATGGAACAACAATACAGGCTGCTTCCATGGAATCAGTAAATGGCTCTGACAGAAATCACTGTGAGCATGCACTCAAAACTAGGGGCACACTGCCACAAAAGTATTTGAGTTAGATTCATTACATTGGTCTTATGAGGGATGGCTTTGGTCTGTAAATTCATCCTGTTTGTGCTTAATGCTGCACATGGAGTGAAAAACCCAGGCAGAGATTTTAGGAACACACAACTGAGCTACAGCATTAAGATAATATGATTAAAGCCACAGGCACTTATGATGATAAATGTTATGAAAAGGAAAAATTAATTTACAATTGAGATTGCCAGAAGATCCTCCCCATGTGAAAAGAAAAACACCAGAAATGAAAAAGCACACACAAAAAGCCACAAGGAAGTTATACTCTTTTTTTGGGACTACAGGTGTGAGCAACTGGTGCAGCTATTATKTCAGGCCATATACAAAAATATTTGAGAGAGTGTAAATATAAGTGCAGATCCACTACAGCTCCGGGTATGTTAGTGCATTGTGTGATATTAGAAGGTGAAACACACCACTCAGGAGACAAATGTGATAAGTGTTACAGTTTTCCCAGCATGCAGAGGTGAGAAAACATGTCAAGTTTGCTAAATTCTGCACATTCTGCCTTGGCTTCTGTTTTACAGTGCCACTGGCTGGGATTGGATGATGAAYGCAATATATTCAGACAGCTTTAAAAATTTGGTTTCATTTTATACTTTGAGAAAAAAGGGAGATGCAGGCAAACCATGGTATTGAAAGCTGGTGAGGAGATTTAGCAGTGACACTGCTCTGTTCTCTACTTTGATCACAAGGAACCATCTTTCTGAGGATTAGGAGTATTTTGAGCCAAGCTTGTTTCCTAAGCTGTGGTGACACATTCTCACTTGGTTACTCTGCTGTACTTTCTGTCCAGGACGTACTGGATGAGCACAGCTGCCAGCATTAGGTAACAGTAGTGGTTTGAAGCCAAAAATACAACAAACACTTGGGAAATTTGAAATAAGAAGCCACTCTGAAAAGTCTGCCCAGGATCTGTGCCTGTCCACTTGGTCCCCAGGCAGGCAGGGAGGCTGGGTGGACAATGGGASCCTCAAGAGTAACATGCAAGTAGGGCCATAGTTTTATAATCCATGTGTTTTGAAACTGGGTCCCTTAAAGCAGTGCCTGTGTTGCTATTTTCTTTTTCTATCAGGTAGTAAAATTTAATTACTTCTACACTATTTAATTTTTAAAAAGTATAATATAAAAATGAATACCAATAACAGTAATATACATTTTTKGAATGCTGTGCTGTAGGTCAGAATAACAAATTGATTCCAGTCCAGAAATAATCCTTGCTTTCCTCCCCTCCTTTCAAAAAGAAATACTTGGATTTACACTGAATTTGTTTGGTACGCAGTTTTATATGATGACCATGTAAACCCATTGTGTACATAAAGAAGGGGGGAATCAATTCTTTTATATGTTGCTTTTGCAACCAGAAGCAGCATTTTTCTGAAATGTCTGCCTAAGAAAGCACTGAATTTGAGGCTGAACTGAGACACAGGTGCATCTTGAAAAAGTTATGGTGGTCTTCAAGTAAGTTAAATTATTGCAGTTCTTTTGCTTTCTGAAGAAAGTGTGTGCCATTGGACTAGTGCAAATYTTGCAGTGGCTCCAGAGCTTTTGGTTACCATTTCATGCTGACAATCTCTCTCTGATTTTACCCCAAGAGTGGCTGTTAGTGACACATACCTGGTCAGCTGCTCTTCCTGTGTGTGTGTAATGCTGTGGCGTGGAAATTCAGGTTCAGCAGCAGGTGCTGCCTTTAGAAACACAGCACTTTCAGCATGCTCAGTGGCTCATAAAGAGCACTGACAACAGCCAGGCTTGGAGTTTCTGCCTTTTTGCTTCCAATGAAACTGCTGCAGTAGATGCAACACAGGGAGAAGGAAGATTTCAGTCTGACCCTGAGCTKTGCAGCTTTATTTAATCAGGGTATGCCATGTTCTTCAGTTTCTCCCATTTGAGAGGGTTTGGTGGGGAGACACAGACAGATCAACATGGCTGTTATTTATTTTTATGTCTATTTATGTGTAGATTTTCCCATAGAGAGGGTAGGGATAGTAGCCTACAGCACACTCTGATCTCATCAAACAGACATTATATTACCTTAGCAGCAGGAGGGCAAATTCCAGCTATCAGTAGCAAGGGATTTTTATTTTAGTTTTGTCAGGTTTAAGGGAAAATGAAAAAGAATTTTTCTTCCTTAAGTGACAATATATCTTTTACTAAATTTTGTAGGCTGTAGGATAATAGGTGCAGAGATATATGCTTTTATGTAGCCTTACCTCCTTGTAACCTTTTAGCAATGTTAGTTAAATGCAAAGTGATGTTTGGCTTCTCCTTCTTAAAYTCTTTGGCTAAACATTTCCTAAACCTCCAGTGGCTGCCTCAGCACCACACTGCCTGTATATCTGTAAAACCAGCTCATAAAGATGAAGAGGCATCCCAAAAGAATTTGTTTGGCTCATTTTAGTTAATTTATATTTGGCATACATAAAGTTCAGTTGTGCCATTCACAGCCATTCCAGAATGAATGAGGGAGATATCATTTGTGTTTTCCCCACGTGCATGACCAGTAGAAGGCAACCTCTGTACAAAACACAATGCTGCTTTTATTCATCCACAAGATATCAAAACAAAAYTGGTTAAAATGGGAGATGTGAAAAATTAAATGTTGGCAATGTGCTAGTGGTACCTAGTTTGGTTTGTACTTTTTGGTAATTTAGAACCTGATCCTTCATRGCTCCTACTGGAGCTCCTATGGAGTCCATTAAGTTCTGATCATGGACTAACTGCTTCTTAGAACCACAAGTTTGATGAAATGTTCACAGCCAATGAATTGGGCTTTGTAATTATGTTTTCAAAACATGAACACAGAAATAAGCCTGCAAACACTGGCAAAATTAAAAATTACTTTGTTTGGCCAGCAGAGCACAAGCAACCAAATGTGTTTAAACTTGTAGAGAATTATTTGTTTGTTTTCATTTTCACAAGTTTCACTTGTTTTCACATAGGATCAAGATGAACTAACAAATAATAGCCACTCCCAGCAGAAACAGGAACAAAAGAGGAACAAATCCTTCCTCAGCAGAAAACACAGCTTCCCCTGCTTTGTCTATTAATGACTCTGGCACACCTCAATATTTTGTTTCAACCAGTGAATRAATTGCCTTCTGAGTGTTTATTGTACCCATGTAGAGTGTCTGTAGGTGCAAGTGTACTTATACAAACACATATGATTAGATGTATGTGTAAGCATGAGTACATAGATAAATGTAATATTTTAGCATTACTAACAGCCTACCTGGGTGTTRGTTTCAGTAGTAGCCAGCTTAATATCTGAGAGTTTTGAGAGGTAACATTYTYCCCTTTTTATTTMCCATTGYTATTTTGCCCTGATTTACTGGGCAAGTTGYAAGAGTGGTGAAGTGGGTCACAGGGATTTACTGTCTGAAAATAGAAGTTCAGTGGCTCTGAGACTGGATTCAGGCATGGATTGAAACCAAAACATCCTGAAAGGTGATGATTCAAAATTCTGTCCAGGTCTTGATTCCTGCTCTCTGAAACTCAGGAGACAAGGCTGCCTGACCTCTTGCAGCTTCAATCACAGGAGCACACACAGTTATTTCTCATAACTGTACTTGTAATGGACCAAAAAATCCTGTGTGGCAAGGGAGAGCTTCCTAAATCCCAGAATAGATAAAACTGCTATTGCAGTGTGTCCCACAGGATTTTCCACAGAGTCTTCCTGTATTCACAAGCAACCATCTGATGATGTTTTGGAAAAAAAACAGACTTGAGAGTCTCTTCTGTGAAGAGAGGAAGGTGTGAATATCACCAGGGGAMTGGGGTGGGAGGAGACTGGAACAGCTGCACTCGCCTTTTCTCTCTTCCCACTGTCAGCACTCTGCTGGAGGAGGAATCACAGAACGTGCCTGAGAAATTTAGATAATARTGAGGGCACTATGGAAAAGCATCCAGACTTGCATAAGCTGAGAGMAAAAATGTGTAGAAGGTTGAGAAGCAGGTGAACAGCAGCTTTGGAGAATAGCTGTGTGACAGTGAAAACTAAATGCAGTTTTAAGAACTAGTAATCTGGCACACACTGTTTGGGACTTGAAATTTAGGAGAAAATTTGAGATTTGCATATAAAAAATCGGTTTGGTTTTTTTTTTAGATAAGGAACCTTAAAAAGGAAAAGCAAAAAAATCATAGAGAATTTTTCTGGGCCCATCTGGMGCATAAGGAGGAGAGGAAGCAGTGAGGTGGGTAAGGTGGAGATTAGGGTGGTGGGTTTGGCATTTTTCTGAAGCAAAACAGATTCTTAAATGTCAAGAGTCAAGATTATTAAGTGTTCAGGAAGCTGTTGAAGAAGAGAGCAGTGAGAGCAATATGAAGAGTGTGGGGTGAACTGCATGAAAATATGAGTTTTAAAGAGCAAACCTTCTGGGAGGCTGTTGCAATAAAAATGGAGGACAAGGTGTTGGMTGAAATGTGCACTCTCCTTTTTTACCTTGTGTAGCACATTATTGCTGATTCCTGTGGAATGTTGCAAGGTGTGAGAATAGTTCTTATTTTTTCAGTCCATATGTGGTCACGATCCCATGTCCTAAGGGACATTTTCATGGTGTGATACAACTTACACTGCAGGAGAATTCAGACTTACGCTGCCTTCAAGGTACCCACACCATCTTGTTTGAGTGAGGATGTAGATTTAAAATGCTGTCCCTGCCTTGATGTCTTCAGTCACATTGGTTGCTTCTTGCTAAGTTCTGTGTCAGTCTTTTCTAAACTTCAGTGCTGTACAGCATTGGAAATGCTTTTCTGTCTTACTCCATCTGCCCTTCCACTCCATCTGAGATATTTAACCTCAGTGCACWGAGGAATTGGCTTCTCACCACCTGCCAGCTTCTCCCCAGGAACCATAGGTGCTTTGCTCTTCCCTGCTGCTTTTCATGCTCCACAGAAAAGCACAATTTTTGAAATGGAAACCCAGCCTTTGGGTTAATGGCCATGCTGAGAATGTCCCTGTGTGAAGCATGAAAGGCAATAGAGAGCAGCAGTGCAGCCCCAAGAGACAGATGGAAAAGAGGCTGACCTAGTGAAAGTCAGGAACCTGATGAGCAGCCAGGCAGTGAGCTGGCCCACCTCACATGAACAAACTCCACCTGGCCACAAAGAACAGCTCACAACAGCTCTCAAGCTTCAAACTTGGTGCTCAGCTTGGAGGGAGGAGCAGCTGGAGCTCCCTGTGAAGCCAAGCCAGAGCCTGTGTGACAACACTGGGARCGATTTCACTCCCACCTGTGCCTCACCAGGAGCTTCACAGGGGGCCTGATTCATGCCCTTTGTCTGTAGATGTGCTGCCCTTCTTCACACCAAATTCTCTGACTCAGATGAGAAAAGTCTAGTAGAGTGGCAAAAAACCCACAAAAGAACAAAACAAAAGGGGGCYATCTTACTGATACTGAAATAGCTTGTTCTATTTGCTTTGGTTAGYTGTCAGATCAGAACTTTGGCTAGTGGAATGGCCACTTTGGAGCAGAAATCTCTACTCAAATCAATAAATTATAGCAAGAGTACTTTCCAGCTTAYTGTATTCAAGTATTTTTTACAACTCTAAAATGTGAGTTACCAGTGTCCACAGTAATGTGCTTTTATTGCTCATGCAATTCAAAGTGTGTACCACCTTAGTCCAGAAAATGCTATGGATTCCTCACTAAAACAYTTGAATTAGTAAGAAGCAGAAGTTTCTGCTTCCTTCCCTTTCTTCCCTTCTTTCCCTTCCGTCTTCTTCTGTTTCTTTCTATCCTAACCAAACTGAARCCACTGGCCAGAGGAAAACAAATCTTAAAAAAGGAATAGCAATGGGAATGGTTGATATAAAAGGCCTTTATTTCCTTTTCATGAATGAAGAACGTGATAAATACTACTAGCATAAGGTTTTGTACCACACTCCTTTGTTGTCTTCATGGACTCTCATTCTATTCCTTTGGTTTGTATCTTTCAGAACACCTTGACACTAATTACTATAGGTAAATATTACAATATGTGAATTTCTTCTGTAATAGAGGATTTCTCTAAGTTTGCCAACTGGCTGCAGCACAATTAATGCATTTTTAAAATGCCATGGAGAAATGAGGTCAGCTGTCAATGTCTTAAGAAAATAGTGAATTACATGCACAGATCTTACTGCATTAATTAAGATAACACAGGGATATGATTGTAAACTCTTTAGATATGTGCTGCTTTCTGTCATCTTGTCATCTGAGAAACTGATTGGTAGACTATTCTAAACATAATGTCAAGGTTTTTAATCAAAACATTTTCYCTATTTGTAAGAAAATAATATAATGGCATCAGCACAAGTACTTGCATTGCTATCTGTAGATAGAAAGATATTGTAGAAAGGGGTTGGGAAAAAGGTAATACCAGGCCTAGCAAGTGGAGGTACAGGACTGGCAAGGAACAATGGATTGAATTGTAGCATGGAAGGAAAGCTATTCTCTTTAATCAGCAGTGGGTGACCTTCTGTAACACCTCCTGTATCTAGTACAGTTTAAGCCTCAGAAATCACCTCGTGTCTCTGAGAGTTTCCCCATGGAGAGAAAAAACATATTCTTGGCTACAGCAACAAAGGAGTTGCTTTAACAGACTCAGCAGGCTGGTGAGTGTGGCTCTGCAGAATGCCAGGGGATCAGGTGGTGCTTTGCCCATGAAAGCTGGAGGGAGAGGCCAGGGAAACATGAGGCAGAGCACTGAATGGATGTGTCAAAGCCAGGCTTACACAGGTGTGGATGTTTATGTGTGTTTATGCAAAATAGAAGGGATTACTGGAATTGCATACATGCTGGAAGCACCGTGTGTTAACTCCTGCCCGGCTCAGTGCTGGTTCCTGAAGAGTGATGAAAGGACTTCAGACTCTGACACCTTTGATCTGTCTCAGTCTAAGGTGACTGACTTGTACCAGCTCCCTACAGAGAGAGCCAAAGGCTGCAAGCCTGGGTTGTGTGCTCAGCAGCAGATGGAGSCTATAAATGGCTTCTCTGTCACTAGGAAGGAGTGTTCCTCTGCTTTGTCCAAATGCAATTGAGAAAAGAGTCCCCACGGGTTCTCTGTCACTGGACAGAACAGCAAACTTTCATTTTAGCACGCAGCCTGATTTTTTGTGGGTGGGGGGGGTTTTTTTTGGTCTTGTTTTTTGTGTCCTGTCAGTAGCAGCTTTCAGGACTGGCTTTATGATTTCTGACTTAGGAGCCTAAGTTTC
Source organism: Alauda arvensis (assembly GCA_902810485.1). Classification (NCBI taxonomy): domain Eukaryota; kingdom Metazoa; phylum Chordata; class Aves; order Passeriformes; family Alaudidae; genus Alauda; species Alauda arvensis. Next base: position 287,836 of record CADDXX010000770.1, read on the forward strand.
CAAAATTGGAAGTGGTCAAATCACACCTCCTCTAGCCCATGCACAGAGGCAAAGGAGTCCAGGATGTCCTGCCCACAGTACAATTTCAAATAGAAATACTTGTCTCCATTGGTAGTATGGACTCCCAGAGCAGGTATTGAAAGCTCGTGCTTGCTGGGGTTAGCCTGGGGGGAAAAAAAAAGTAATAAATAATAAATAATCAACTTGCCCAGATACCAAAAATGTTATCTTCTCCTGTGGTATCTGAGGATGCAGTTCTTGTTCTCAACTTCAGTTCCTGGCAGYAGTGCTTTTACAACAATCTGACATGGCACACATCTGCCCTTCTATATCATTTATCATAAAAGAACCCCAAAACCTCCTAGAAAGCTCTGGAGGGATTTATTTCTGAATAATGAAGGTTTCTTAAGAGAGTGGAGGTGTAATAAGTGGAAACACTTGAAGCAAGATCTCTAGAATAYACTGTTTCCCACTGTAATCTCACTTAGGAAAGCATCTGAAGTGTATGCTTGAATCTTAGTAACTACAAAAGCAATAAACACATTTTCTAAGAAAGAATGATTGGCTCACGTACTTAGAATGTGGCTCATGGTTAATATTGTGAAGAATCATTTTCTATATTAGCTCAGTGATAGAAATTATGATAACAACTGACAACTCTGTTTTACAGACTCTTTCTTTCCTGTCAGTCTTTGACTTCCATTATGCTTTTGTGTTTCACCTCTTTCTTCAAATTGCATGGATTACCCCTAGAACGTAGGAGAATCTTATTGGGCAAGGGGAAAAGCCTTGCCACAAAGCAAACTGTGCTGCTCTTTTAAAACATTAGTCCTGGAAAAAGATGATATGGACTGGTGGAATGATTTTGTTAGCCCTCCATTTTCCTATTTATGCATACATCATTTTTGTACATRTTATTTGTTGGCTCCTTAAGTTACAGTAATTGCTTTAAGATATTCCTTAAGATGGGATGTAAAATGAAGTGTATATAAAATGGCTTTTCAAAGTGGATAGCAAAATGTCCAAATATTGTTTCAATAAATGCTGCATTATAAGTGAGCTTTCTTCAAACCTTTTGGCATAGCACCATCACAACATCCTGCCAGAAACAAATTGAATAATTAAACTTGATTTGAAGCATCATAGGAGACAGACCTGGGAACTGGGTAGGAATTCTCTGTCCAACCAATTTCCTGTAACTCCACAATACAATTATGTATGACAAAAAGGATTATTCCCTGGCCCAGGAGTATTTGGTAGCTTATGGTGAGGTCTGAAGGCTACCTGCCATAAAATTGCTACTTTTGGCCAGTTTCTATTACAGTAAATATCCCCAAATCTGGAATGACCCGAAGATTGAAGGTGCCTTACAATTTCCCCAATGATGCTGTCTAGCACACTAGCCTTGCTGAAATATGTTTGCTTAGTTTTAATGAGGAACTTTGCTGTGAAAGCTACTGGTTATTTTCTTTTGTTGTGGTTTATTCTTTCTGCTGCAAGYAAGAAACAAACAGTATTTCTGTGTGTCATAAATGGATGGGGCAGAGTGGGCATTTTAGAGCCATACAAACATCCTAGGGTTTTTGTAAACAAGAACATGTGTGACAGCCAGATCTGACCATGACATCTTTATTTTCATATGGTGCTTTCCCTTCCTGTGTGAAGTGCAACCTTCACTGTGTTTGCTTTTTTGCTGTGCTCTGAATGTCACCACGTACCATGAGCACTCCTTGGGCGTCACTCCACGGGAGCCATGCAATTAGACTGTAATTGAGCAGCTGCAAATCCATGGGAGGCTGTAGGGATACTATCTGAAAATGGATCAGGACAAACCCATGGACAGTTGTTTCCCTTGACTGGAAATTGCTTTGTATTGATTTGAGCAATAATCCATGCCAYGACACATGTCAAGGACATTGGAGCTGATGCCAGTCATTAACAAGAGCCAGATCCTTGGTAGGATTATTTTACAAATCATGTCAGACTACAGAGAAGWAAAATTAGATCACTTTTTGATAAAACTTCCCTTGAAAATCAGACCATTTTTCTTTTTTTTCTTTTTTTTTTTTAAGAAGGAAGACTAGGTTAATAAAAAAAAAATTATTTTCCCCACATAAAAAACTAATTTCAGTGGCAAGTTTTCAATTATCAATACACTTGAATGGTGTTACACTGGATTTGCATGGATTTAAATGAAATCTGAAGCCTTCCAAAATAGCAACTCATTGACTTTGCTCTCAAAGATTGCTTTCAAAGTGTTGACAATGGCCTGTAGGAAGGTAAAGAATGATGGTTAAATTAAATGATCTCGTGATAGCTTTTCATTTCCCCTTCAGTTTTTAATAATCTGAAAACATTTTATGGGTGTTTTGTGAGCTACCAATTACTGATGTGAAATAAAYTCRTCCTAATCCCAGTGTATAGAAATAAGCACAGTTATTTCAACAAATAAGCTGTAAAGAAGTTTGTACTGTTAGCAGCAAATCCAGCCTTGTGAACCAAAATGTTGCTCCAATTCCTGATGACCCCAATCAGTGGCAAACTTGCTCTGGTGTTTGAGAAACAGCATCTCAATCATTCAAGTATTTGTCAAGTATAGCTCAATGCAGAAACTCAAAGAGAGATAAAAAGTAGAGTCCTTGCATTAAAGTTTCTGGTCTGAGAATAATTTATACATTGCTGAATGTTTTCATTTCTAAATTTAGCAAGTTAGCAAAAAAAAAAAAAAAAAAAAGACAGTGCAAACGGAGAATTTTTATTCAGGGAAAATTGCATTTGCCTGTAATGAAAAACAACACCTCACCAAAAAATCTGGTTGGTTTGGGATGAATTGGGTAAAACCAACTAACAATGGAAACCTCTTACGAATTTTCTGGGGAAAAAGAAGTAGTTATGCTTTGATAAAATGAAGGCAATCTGAATTTCAGGCTCCACTTCTTCCAGCTGCCCCAGGCTTTCATTGCAGGGAATGGTGTCAGTTGAAGGGAATGGTGTTTTCCTAGGACTAGAATATTTTCTCTGCAGGTGTGTCCACAGAGGTGCAGAAGCAATCYGAGGCTCTTCCTCCGTGGTTGTGTCAATTAACTATGAGAACAAACTATTGCCAGGAAGAATTGCTAAGGTTTGCTGTTTCATTACTGCAGGCACCTACAGTAATGGGTAATGCAGGACAGGACACCTGGAATACACTGATCACTGCAATATTCTCAAGTGAACAAGGACGAGTGAAAGAAAGGGCTTGATAATCTTGACCTACCAATCTCAGAAATAATAACTCTGATTTTGCACTCCAGYRTGCAAAATCGGCACAAATATCAGCYCACGTCTTTAAAAAGTCTTCCAATTAGTCCTCACTGAGGAAAAGGCAAAGCTAAAATATATTTTCCTACATCTTTTATTATGGTTATTTCATTTACAGAACTTATGCTGACCAGCATGTATTTCCTGTCAAGTGTGCAGATTATCTAYGTGCACACACTGAGGGAGGATTTTACCCAAGGAATCATCTAAAGTTGTGTTGTCTGRAAACAGATGTAGTTATCTCTCACACCACTGAGTAGTTTCAAATGAGCAAGCAACACAGATTAGGTGACTTTTTAGCCCCTCAGCACAGGCACAGGGAAGTGACACATCTCTGCAGTCATGGATCATAGCAGTGCAKAATTTCACTTGCTTAAAAACCTGAAGCCAAAATCAAGATACCCCAGTGTTATTCAAACCTTAACAACAACAATGTTGAAAACACTTTGCCAGGACTTCTCTTCAAAACATTTCCAAGCATGTTTCTGCCTAGAATAGCTTCCTCTGTCCCATTTATCTGCTCAACATACTCTGCTCATTTCTTTCTCATCAGATCTGAGAAGCTTTTGCCATTCCTGTGGTATCAGGATCTGGACATCATATTCCGTGCAACTTAAAGATTTTAATAATAATAAATCCTTTTCTGCAGGCCTGCTCCTACCTTTGGTGCCTAGTTAGYAACATATTATCTATTATCGAACCATCTTCTTGTTTTAATTAAGTTTGCAGGGAGGTTTTATTCCTCTGCCTGGGATGATCTTTGGTGTTCTAAATTTAATTTCTTTTTATAATCCCTACAGAAGCAAGTAGCACAGAGGAGTTTTAACTAATAAAAATGTGTTGGAACCTTGGAAGCAACAAGAACTTGGCAGAAATACATGTGGAATAAGATAAATTATGGTATTTAAAAACAAATAAGCAGGCACTATAAACCTTAGCAAGGCTGTGACCAGTGCTGGCTTTTCATTGCAGAACCTTGCTGGCTTTCAGAAGAGGGATGAGGGGTACAAAGGCAGAAGTAAAAGCAGTGTGGTTGCTTCTGGCTGTTCTCTTTCTTCCTTCTCAGCAATCCAAGCCATCAGGTGTTACAGACCCCACTGCAGGGACAGGCATAGGCAAGCAGGATGCTTCTTTGKTTTTATTTGGGCTCAAAATTCTGAGTGCTGGAGCCCTGAACTAGCCTATAGAACCAAGTGGTCAGGGAAGAGACACTAGAGATTCATCCCAGTTGCTGAGATCCTTTCATCTGCAATCCAGSATAGAGTATCATTTCAAAATGTGCAAAGCTGTTGCTTTGGAATGATGTCTTCACAACTGCATTTGGATGGGAAACTTAGTAAATAAATATGAAGGTAGAACTGAAGAATGGGAGTCCCAAATTCAACCACTCTTCACTTTGCTGCTCTACTCCAACAGAGYAAAACACTTAGAAAATATGGCTGCTTTTATAGTGTGAGTTTTGTCCTGGTGTTCAGGGTCACAACACTGAATGTTGCTTAAATATTTCAGTTACTGCTGTATCCCTCTTCTTTTACCCAGAGGCATTCATTGAACCAAGGTGGTGTCACATATTTAGCATTGCCCTTTAGAAGCTGAATGTACTTTAAAAGCAGCTTTTTATTTTCTCACTGACATTAAATAGGCTACATCCTGAAATTTTAGACTACTCAAAATTGGTTCATGGATAAAATTTTGCTTGCTGTTTATATTGTATAGTACAACTGTRTGAGTATGACTTTAGGAAAAAGCTGCATTCCTATCACAGAAGTATTTCTCAAGCTCAGGAGAACATTCACAGCAGAAGRAAGCTTTAGTGTTTATCAGGTAACACATCCAAATTTAAGAGCAAACATCAGTTTCTCTAGAAGTGAGGTGCACGACTGCCTTTGAGAGGAAGATCATCCTACCCTCAGAGAAGTTGTTCTTTGGTAATTCACAGTGAAAACAAGCACTGGAGTAGCTGGTGGCTTGACATAAAGGGGCTGACGTTGGAAGGAGGGAGTAGTGGTTGTTTGCTGGGGCTGGAAATGCTCGTGTGAGGTGCAAACCTCATGTAGCAGTAGGAATACTTGCTGCATTWACAAGATTTACTGACAGRCTCCATCTGTGCCTTCCCACCACAYRAGGTCACTCGGTYAGATCCYAAGGAGCCTAACGAGCAAARTGCCAAGTCTCTGGAGTGAYAATGGAGGTTTGTTCTGACTTACGCCTCAGGCACTTGCAACATTTTTAGTACTGCAAAATAAAATAGGGTGGAGGAAAAAAGGTCGTAACTTTTTATCAAACCAGTCCACCTTGAGGAATATCAGTGTGCGTGCCTGTGCATGGACATACCTCGGTATTTTTTCTTTCTTTTCCTGGTGATTTGCAGTTTTCTCTTGAGGCAGCCTTCAGCTTGGCCCTTCATCTCACATCTGCAYCTTGGTTATGGAAGCATCACCGTGGTGGCACCATGCCCATTCCTTAGAAAAGGCTGTATCAACAGCATGTGTGGTGGTTCCGTAGCTGAGGGAGTGGCCTTATCCATGGCTTTTTGTTGTTCATCAATTTTCTGCCTGGAGTTTCTGTGATACACTCCAGTCAACTTACAGGAAATATTATGGTAAGGGACAAAAATAAATTYAGAGCATTGCAGGAGCCCAAAAATTTCTTTTCTAAAAACTTTCAGTATTCACCGCTGATTTGTTCTTACAGACAAGCTGATAGTTAAAACAAAACAACTGAACTCCAAATACCATGAACCCCTTCTATTAATGATTATAAATAATAATTTATATAAAAATTATAATATAAACTAACTGAGGATCTATTGCTGTTTATCTGCTGTTGATACGAGGATCTGATCCAGAGTATGTTTCTAGTGTATGTTTATAWTYTATMTTTTGCACTGCCTGGAAAAAACTAYCCCCCTATTTGACTTCTCAGTGAGTAAAAGAATAYTTGTCTAAATCTGTGAGATGGGATTAAGGAGACCAAAACCAACATGGTAAAACAATGGAATAAAAAGAGAAATTTAGAAAGGACTGTCAGTGAAGTTTCTCAGTGCCATCCTTTAGTTCAGGATGGAATGTTGCCAGAATGAAATGGTGGTGAGTGATATGTTGCAATGTATGGCTGTCAGAGTCACAGTATGGAAAAGATGTGGAGCAGATCTGGTGGAAATGGCTCTACCCTGCAGAATCTATTCTGTGTCACCTTTTGACAGGTTTCTGTTCTGCCTTGGTGTAAACTAACTCAGGTCATAATAYCTCACACACAGAACTCTTCTTCACAGGATGGGAAGCCACATTTTCACCTGTGTGTCTTTGCACTCAGTGTGTACAACAGGCCATTACCAAATTGTACACCTGGTGATCAGAAGAGAGAATTTAAAAGTTCTAGGGGATAAGCTTCCAGGAAAATGCACTTGTAAAAGTGACTATTTCAATATTCTGGAGGAAAATGTCTCTACAATTGTCAAGGGACTCTGCACAGTGACACTGGCACTCAGTTGCCTTGTAAAATACAATTGTACGAGATGTCTTTCTGTAGTGATATAACATCACTGACTGTGGTAGAAGAAGAAGCTATACAAGTGGAAAAGACATGACAATTCTAATTCTGAATTGAAGAATACACAAAGATTATGAATTACATTTTTATTTATTTTGCTTACATTTTGTTTTACATTTTGTTTAACTTATAAAGAAGCTGTTGTTCATGCTCTGCAAATACCCATTCACCAGCAGTGAGTGCAGACTGGAAATCCAAAACTTGGTGTTTAGCCCAGGGCTCTTTGGGATGTCTGTCCAAACTTCCAGTATAGGATATCCCAGATTGCCCACAGCTTTCAAATGGCAGCTGAAGGTTGCTCTGAACAGTGCCAAGGCTTTTTTAGCAATACTCATATTTCTGAATCCCCAGTTACAAATGGTGGGTAATTAGTTGAGCAATATGGGCTATATGGAGGTAGGAATCTACGTTTTCCCCCTTACTCTCTGTTGTTTCCTGCCATCTGACAAATTTACAAAATGACAGCTCTGCCCATATATTCAAAAACCATATCTAATAATCCTAAAAAGTCCTTTTTATTGTCTGAGAGACATGTTCTGAAAGGTAGGGGTGGAACACTGAAATCTCCAAGCCTACAGGAAGGATGTTATTAATTCCCATGCTGTGCAGCAGCACATCCCACTGCACACACACCTAAGGAGAAATGAAGATTTGAGTTGCAGTCTCTCAACTCTTCTCCATAAGGAGCAGGTGCTTGTTCCCTGAGATCCCTATCCCTCCATTCCTCAGTGAACTGTGGCACACCACATGCTATTTTGTTGGGATTTGTGTTGTTCTCCCCTGACTCTGTTATCATGGTTTATTCCTGTTCCCCCTATGTTTTTCCTGTATCAGTTTACCCTGGTCCGCCCTCCAAGTTAACCCCTCTCAAGAACAGCCCTCAGAGCGGTGTGTCAGTCTCTGAACCCCTCCCAAGGCCAGCCCTCAGGGCCGGGTGTCAGTCTCTGAACCCCTCCCAAGGCCAGCCCTCAGGGCAGTGTGTCAGTCTCTGAACCCCTCCCAGAGCTCCCTGTCAGTCACCCGAGGCCGCCCCTTTCCTGCTGGAAAGTTCCAGGAAGGGCGTCGAGTGATTGGCTGTGGAGCCCTGGTTCCACCCCTCATTATCCCTGATTGGACAGTTGTACTGTCAGTTCTGTTCAGCTCCCCGCCCCGGTTACCCCTCATTGGGTATTCCAAGCTCTCCTCCCCTTTCCCCACCCCCGTTTATAACCTCATGCACGAGCCGGCTGAGGGCAGCTGAGCTCCTCGGAGCTCGAATGAAGCCTCGGTTTAGCCCCTCAGGAGCGTCAGTCTCTTACTCTGGCGGCTGTGCCGTGCTTTTGCTGCCTCTGAGTGCTCCCCCGATGTGGGGAGCCTCACGAACCCCCCGATTGCTGTGGTGCCACCTCACAGCCGGGCTGCCCGAGGGAAGAGCCTCGGGCAGAGAGGGACCGCAGTAATTCACAGCTGGAACTCAAAGCAGGCTCTGTGCTGTTTGCACACAGGTCATGAGCTGCACTGAGAGCTTCACCCTTAGGTCCCTGCAGCCAGAAGATATTTTTTTAATGTTGAAAGGGCTTTGCTGTCAAGTTAATTGACATTTCAGAATCTGCTGCAGATCCTGGGGAAAATACTATAAAATAAATGGTTTACTAAAACTTAAGTAAWTCTTTCTACATAGGAAATTCAACCAGACCGTGGATGTCAGGGGAAAAAGTCAAACCTGAGTAGTTTCAGGCATGAAACAGCAGTGGAGATCTTTAGCCCAGCCACAAGGCTCACAGGTTTAGAAAGACCATTTACAAAACTCAGGAACCTGAAGAACTGTGTTCCTGAAATACACCTACCTGCAGATGGTCAGGCACCTGGAGAGCTTGTGAGGTTTATGGGCAGACTGCAGTCTCGAACACAGGCATGCTGAGTGTAGATCACAGCTTAGGTCAAGAGGCAGCAAATGACAGCAAACTTCAATTTGCCTCACTTTTGGTCTGCAGAGCTCATCCCAAGCTCCTGTCTACCCAGCCCTTGCGTCTTGTTTCTATTACAGACATTTAAAAGCATATAAAGCCCTAAGGATGCAAGAAGGGATATTCCTTCTGAAGCATTAGCAATGACTGTTTTTTTTTTTTCCGGGCTAATTCCACCTACTAAGCTCGAGCAAGTTTAGAAATGCACATACTAGGAAGAGGGGGCAGGAAGGGAGGAGAGTTTGCAGCACCTAGGGTAATGATTTCAGGAAGGTTTCAAGAAAGAAGGGGTTTGAGAGACTTTGATTTCTGTCTTGTAACACCACATTTCTGCCGCTGATTATTTTGATTTATTTGCCCTTCTAACCTTCACCCTCACCTCATGCTTACCTCAGTGTTGTATGAATCAGTGCTCTTTCCAGTCAGCCCACCTCTCATCTCCCCCTGCCCTCACACCTGACCTGGGTCAGCCCTAAGTCTGAGTTTTAGGTCAGCTGTAAGCCCTGGCTTTTCTCTTGCTCCTCTGCAAAACCAAGACAAGAACTGCACATTGAGTGTGGGATTCCAGGCACTTCTTACCAAAACTGGCTGTAAAAGTACCAGTTTATTAGTTCTTACTTGAAAATGGGTGATACTTTAAAAAAACTGATAGTTTTAGCTTGCTCTAAAACGTAATTTGTGTTGGATTTTGCTTCCTTTTGCAGTTTCCTTTAGCTTTTATAGTTTTGCATGGCAAAAAAAAAAAAAAAAAAAAGGTATTACCTCACATGGTTGCTCTGACCCTGGATGGGAAAGCAAGAGCAAGTAATTTTTCTGTAATATGTATTTCAGCTCCTCTCCTGACCTATATTGTTCCATTATTCATTAAAGCTAAAGGATTGTGTATGCTTTTTCTTTGTAAATGTTGGGGTGTTCTTTAAGAAAAAACCCAAATAGTTGATACATTAYAAGTTTAAAAACATGTCTTAAAGGAAAATTAGTGCCTGAAAAAAAGAGTTCAAAATATGCTTTGCTATAGAACCTCTTTACAGCAGAAGTGTTGACTTACAAGAAATTATATGTGTAGTCACCAACAAACCTTTTGTGTACATCTTACAATGCAGAAAAAAAACTACTTACAGAGATCTACAGATGTAGTAATTACGAAGCATGGATGTAGATGTTGCATTGAATAGTCTTGCATAAATAAAAGAAGGGTTACAAGAAGCTTTAAGTACTCAYTGTGAATAAATTGCATCTAGAAAGACTTGCAACTGGGAACACAAACTCGTATGACATAACTATAGAAATAAGCATTTTCTTAGGATCTTTCCATGTCTTTTGTTTAACCTTTCAGTTAAAGGTGTTGCAAGCTTGAGCAGCTTTAAATGCAACATTAATAAGTGAAAGAAACACAATGAAACATTGCAAACTTTCCAGAGGCAGAAATTTGTTGTCTGTGTCCTCTCAGGCTTTCATGGTCTGGTGCYCAGGTGTCCTGTCCTGAGAACTCTCTGCCATGCTCACTGAGGGGTGCAGATAAAACTAAGTTTTATCACAGCCTGAATCAATTGTAATTCTTGATGAGTTTCAGCCAGACATACCCAAGGAACTGTAGAAGAGGATGYGGAAGGGTCAGGGAAAGGCAAAGACAGGGAGCAGCAGTTCTGTACAATGACATTGGTCATAGGACAACTATCTAATTTCAGTGGAGTTATTCTGATTCAGTCCTGCTAAGACCTGAACAGAGGGTGCTTGATGCTTAATTAGTTACAATGGGTCTTCTCTAACAATTACTGCTCACCTCACCCAGTGATTGAGACCATCACAGGGTCTGAGACTGTATTTCCATAAAATACTGGAGTATTCACCCCCACTGCCTGTTTGCTTGTTGCATCTTGGTTTGAAAAATCACCKTCATAAAGAAATGCTCTTCATTTGCCAGCTGGGCTCCAGAGAGTTTACCCAATCAGTAACAGGGCCCTCCATGTGCTGATTTTTCACTCACTTATGCTCCTGCTTCCCAGCACAAAGCACATAYGGAAACCTCTACTGAGATCACTCTGCTTGTGTCACTCAAAAAGGCACTGACAATTCCAGTGCCTCAGTGCTCCATACCATGCAGGGAAAAGCTAATAATTATAGCAGTGACTCTTTCTGTGACTGGATAATATGTCCAGAGTTTATGATCCATTTCTCTTACATTAAAAAAAAAAAAAAAAAAAAARRGCGCTWTTAAATGGCAGCATCTGCAGTGAAACTGATTTTTAACAAGTACTTTAGGGATTCCAGATGTCACTTGATGACTTGAACAAAAGTGCTACCTTTYCCATCACTCTCTGTACCAAGTAATCATCTAACAGTTGCAAGATTACTCAAATGGCTTTAAGGTTATTTTTGCAGCCGTTTTYAGTCCACAGAATTGTGGAAATAGTCTCCCAAGCATGTGAGAACTTTTGTAGTTGTTACCTATCTGGAGCAATATATAAATAAATGGACAGCCCTTCTATAAGGAGTATGGATTAGAAATACAGCTGTGGGGRAAAAAAAACCACCACCAAACAAAAACCCCAAACCAAAACTATTGCATCTAAAAACCTGTCTGGTTTTGATTTGGTTTGGTTTCTGTTGGGGTTTTTTTTTCCCCAACTGTGCTTATTTAAGTTATGCCAGCTTTATTTAGGAAGTATCCCTTTGCTCTGTGCAACCTGCCTTTACACAGTATCAGGCCCTGCCTTCTCATGAATAGATGRTAAATCAAAGAAATTGGTGGGAAAGTGTCAAAGAGAATCAAAAATATTTCTCACCTACTCCATTTCACTTAGGGGCATAAGCTCTTCGGGATAGATTTCTGTGCTCTTCTGCTTCTCTTTTATATTTCTGAATGCAGAAATTTCAAAATACTTTTTTTTCTTAAGAGAAAAAGACTATTAAATGCTAAGCTGTGTGACCTAAGTGACAGCCTAAACTATGTGCCGTAAAGCCTGAAAGTGTTGCCTTCCCTGGTGTCTGAGGATGTCAAACAACAAATTCCCAGAGCTTCTCTTTTCACACAAAAACAGCATGAAAAAGACAAAAAATGAAACCTGTTTGTGTCTTCTGATGGTGACAACTAAGAGAGCTACAAAGCCTCCTGCTAGCTGAGGGCCAAGCCTCTGTGGGCAGGGTGAGAGCAGGAGCTAAGAGCAAATATTTGCAGGCAGGAAAAGTCTCCAAGGCCTTGAGAACAGTTGTATTTTGTTTTAAATTGTGATTTATTTTTTTTTAAGGTGTCAAAAAGTGAAAACCAAATATTTCCAGAGTTAGAAGTGCTCACATGTGTAGGAATTGTCATTRTTGGATGGGTCCTTTTAGGAAAAGTTATTGTAGTTCTGAAATGACAACCCTCAGAGYTGAAAATTTTGTTAGGTGTCTGAAATCTTATTTCAGTTCTAGAAACACACTTAAGTTTGAAAATCAAATTTCTCCTATAATTTAGTTCTCTGTCTTTCCACAGCAATTAAAATAATTACACTCTGTCAAGCTACATCTTTTTACCCTGATTAAAGACATAGCTGTATTGAGCAAACACATCAACGAGYCTGTTGGCAGGTGAAGGGGGAATGCAGAGCATGTCTGAATTCATACTGAGAACTTCACATGAAGCAGGACACAGGCAAAAAAAATCATCCTGTATGCTTCTTAGAGAAAGGAAATACTTCATTAAGAAAATGATTTATTCTGTATATCCTTAAACTCAGATAGTTTTAAGCTAATGATTTGGATCCTGTCTCAAAATTAATTATTGTTGTGTTCTCTTAAGCCTGGTTGTATTGGAAAGTAAGTACTTAAAATCACAGGGAATTAAATCAGATAAAAAAAATCCTTGATCATTAAAAATATATACAGTTATGTTTAAGTTATTAGTGCAGATGATTTGGTTGTTTACAGCATAATTACTGATTTGACTATGGAAAAAAAAGAGAATTGCAAATTGTTTCATGTCAATTAACAGTACATAAATAATTCCAGCATGCATAAATTTTTTACTGTTGAAAACTAGCACATAACTTTTTATGGTGCTCTTAAAACAGGTCTRATTCAAAGCTAATAACACACACAAAAAAAATCCCCCGTGTCTGTTGGGGGAGGGAAAGGCATCTGTCACAAAGAGGACAAGAAATGGAGTTGCACCAGAACCTGCTCAGAGACCAGTAATTGCAAATAATATGAGTAGTGAAACATTGTARAACTGTACATCATTACAGTACAGCTACAGAGATAAAAAAGAATGAGAACTGTTATACAATGAAAAACCAGAACATGGTGATATTGTTAAATTTTTATTAAAATTAAAAACAAAAAGGTCAGAATAATAGTCACAGAACATTCAATAGCAATAATTAATTTTGATTATTAAAATATAATAAATATTTTTTTAGAAAGATCAGGAAAAATTTAATTGAAGACTGAAATCAGTGCCATCCAAGCAATTCAATTGAGTTTGATTTGCAGATGATTGGAAAATACCTGGGTTTATTTCTCAGTCTCTCTTCAGTGACCGAGACTCACAGGTTGTCATCCCAAACAAGCAACTACCTCTGAAAATTGTAACCATTTTCATCACTGACATTAAGTATAAAGGTTGTTCTTTGTTTGCTACATTGATCTTGGATCAGAAAGATCAACACACTTCCTTAACCTTGATAAAATAATTTTCATGTACCTGTCATAAATTCACACCTAGAATTTCAAAATTCAAAACAGCTATTTAGGAAAAAAAAAAAGAAAAAAAAAAAAGTAACATCCTGAATATTGCTCTAAGTGTCTTAGCCAGTGAAAAGGAAGCMAAAAATATTAGGATGTAGCAAAAAAAGGAACCACCTTTATATATAATGCCAGTGATGAAAATGGCTGAAATAAAGAACTTTTCCTGGGATGACACACTGATTACTGAGCTACCTTGTTTCAAAGACAGGACAGAGGCAGTGAGATGGGGCTATTTCAAGCGTAGCAGAAGGGAAATACTAAGATACWTGTAAGAATTGCATATTGTAGGGTGTCTGCACTTCTATATAAATTTTCTTACAACAGAAGAAGAAGAGGGTATTCAAAAGTATTTAAATGCAACAGATTTAAAATGTATGAAGACATTCTTASAAAACTTACAATTAACCTTTGGAACTTGTTGCCATATGGTATCACTGGGGTCAAGACTGCAGCAGGATTTACAAAGAGTGGACGTTTTTATGTACAATCAGAAGTTACCTCGTTACATTAGAGAGCATAAAGTGCTTTTATAGAGGACATAAAGTCCCATGCTTCGGGCCATAAGGCAMCCACTAACTCAGGGGGTTAGGAAGGAATGTTTTCAGCTGGCAGGTTATTCTGTCATGGCCCCTAAGGGTTCCTTGGAGCTGCTCTGTGCTTTGGCTRCAGTCAAGGGGAGATGAGGTTGGCTTCCAGTCCATCACAGCATCACAGCTCTGCCTGTTTCATCTGTGCTCCTACTGCTGCTCTTATTTTTATTCATTTATTTCTGTGCAGCACTGTTTTGCTAGCACAGGTGTATTACAGGCAAAGCGAGCCTGGTAGTCTTGTGTATGCTTCTGCTCAGTAAAGAGAAATAGCTGTGATTTCCTGGGTAACACATCTGCTGCGTGTTCCTCTTTTGGAAGCAAACAAGCTGCTGAGCCAAGGCAGATGTTGCAGTATTTGTTCCACTCTCTGCCGAAGGAGCCAGCAGGTTTCCTTTTAGGGAAATGCTTTCAACTCAGCTCACTCTTCTATTAATTCTTGGTAACTGATTGTAAGAACTATGTTAGGAAAATTAATATTTCAGAGCCGCCCTGCTAGGGATATTTTTAACATGCAGCACTACAGCCCCTGTCTCTTGTCACTTGTGTCATCCTGTCACCGTGTGTGCCTTCAGACACAGGCAGGCTGATCCTAATGAGCTCACCAYTCCATGTTCCTCTAACATGGAGTTCACCACTAATGAGAAAAATTCCCRGGCTGTACTCGCACTCTAAATCAATTTGGCGAGATTGATCAAAATATTCATTAAAACAGTTTGTTCTTCAGCTCAGCCTGAACCCTGCAGGCATAACTCTCTTGCTTCTCTGAGGGTTTGTGTGTGTGTCTGCATGCACATATGTGAGTRAATTTCACATATGTGTGAAATTAAAAGGCACTTGCTTTTCCTCCTCACAGTATTCAAATCGCACTTCCAGAAAAAAAAAAAAAAAGGCTGAATTCTCATTATTCTTTTCTCCTTGAAAAGTGCCCCAGGAGTCCAGAAAGGCTAAGAAAAATAYTCTGCACTCCTCTTCTCATGTGCCTGTCATCAGGAGGCCTGAGAATGACCAAAATGAAGAAGCAAATTACCGTCAAAAGGGCAACAAGCAAAATAACAAATGGGGATCTGTCAGAGAGAGAGAGACATCACTGGCCACACAACCCTGGGAATTTAATATATCTTCTGCCTGTCATCTGCATGCTAAAATTCCATGTCTTCCTTCAACAGAATTTGCTCTTGCTTTGTCAGCCTTGATAAGTTAGCTCACGCTGTCTACTTTTTCACACACATTTCAAGATAAAACACAGTCCAGAGAGCCAGGGATGGCATTAACTGACTAATGCTCAGTGAGCTGGACTCTGCTCAGAAGGGTCTAGACAGAAAACCAGAGCAGCACAAATTGCTGTGAGAGATGAGCAGGGGATAGATTTAAAAATCTCAGCTAYGATGTTATCTATCCCTCCAAAGGGATAGGAGTAATTCTTGCTGGTACCAGACTAGTCATATGTTATATAGCTCTGGTTCATTGCAGCAATAGAGAAGGTTGCTGTTGGTCATCTGACTTCACTATTCATTGCCTAGACATCAGGAGCTTTTTCCAAAGGGCTAAGAGGAAAACTAAAGCCAGACATGGTTTAAAGTGTGTCACGTAGTACTGTTCACAACATGGCAGTGTTGCATTTAGTTTACAATGTTAATGAATTCCCAACAGCCCATTTCTTAGATATATTGTGTGCTATAAAATGAGACCTTGTTTTCCAAGAAGACTTCRGTGTGGTTATGGATCCAGTCGCTCAGAAACTCCAGATTGAACTGCACACAGTGTCCTGCTGGGCTGGAGCAGMGGGCTGTTGGTGGGGCTCCCCAGTGGGGGATCAGGAGAGCACTCTGCCTTGGCTCAGACATACAGAGCCTCAGCAGCTCAAACTGCARCAGGCAGCAAGGATTCCTCTAAAAATTGGCAGTGGCACACAAAAGGCTGTGGTCCATGTTGCCTTAATAAGTCATTTCCACAGCTTTGTGTTCACAAGGTGCCAAATGAAAAAATGGCTGCATAACTGGCCAGGACATAGGTAGCTCTTTGACCAAGTGCAGAGCAGTATGAGATTTTCTTCTGATTTAAACACTGCTGTTCAGAAATCTTTGCTGTGGTTTGCCTCCATGCTGAGGGGAGTGGTGTTGGGCACCCCTAAATYCCCAGAACAGTGTAGCAGCAGCCAGTGAGGCTTCAGGCAGCAGGTGCCCATCCAGGCTGGTTGAGTTGGCCTGGAGGAGCGAGAACTCGTGCACATGAAGCCCTTAAAAATGAAACCACTGCTTAAATGCAATGATGCCAACCCTCTTCATCATCTCTGCCAATGTAGAAAGCTGTTGCTTTTTCCTTTAAAACAGAAAATAACACTGCTACTAAGCAAAAAAACCTCAAAAAACTGCARTCATATTGTCCAGACAGGTTCTCTGGAGATTAGGTGCCATTAACCAAATGCTCGTTTGCAGGCAGATCATCTGCCATAGAAAGCGAGGATCAGCTCTTATCACTTTCCTTTCACGGTGCAAGATGCTGCTTTTAATGTGCTTCCTGCTTGCCCACTTTTATCTGGCTGGTGAGGTTTATTTCTCTTGACAGAAGCTGTCCCCAGGCATGTATTTCCACAAATGGAGGGAAAAGCAGATAGTGGAACTGTTYGGCTCTGGTCTGTGGATAGGCTCTACTGAAGGCCATTGAAATTTTCTTTAAGGGAGAAGTTTTAGGGAGCCCAAATACTAAAATCCTTTTTGCAGGTGGTCCCTCTCTTCTAKGGCTKGCTCAGCCCAGAGGTGACCCTGCCATGATCTGTGAGTCGAGGACACACACAGACCCCRGTGGGTGCAAGAGTGGTAGAAACCTTCCTGCTGCCGTTGAAGGAAAGAGGCTGACTCCTTTGGGGGTCTGAGTTCTCAGGGTCTATTGAGCTTGGCAAATTACCCTGGGAGGGGACTACTCAAAGAAGTGTCTTTCAGGGGTGTGCAACACCTTCTAACAGGGGGAGGGACAGTAACAACAAACSAGTCAGGAGGGATCGGGGTGTGGTTACAATCTGGATAGACATTAACTGGAAGCAATGGGGACAACTTGAGGCCCCGGAGCGGGGACCACAGTGATAACTTTCTTCTCACAGACCTCCAGCATGGCTTGGAGGTCAGGAGGAGGGTCATACGGCAGGCTCATAATTGCCGCCCTGCAGGCTTTGTTGGCATTTCTCATAACCACCTGCCGTGTGTGGTTAGCTTGGAACAAACCAATACAATCAGGAAATAATAAACCCCAACACTTTTAAAAATATTTTTGTTCTATTTATGCAAGACAATAGCTTTTAGGAATGAGTTAAAATTTCATTTATTCAGTTATTCAAAGTATTTCTGCTAAAATTTTWAAGCAAAAGCTAAAAAAATTTAACATTCAAAACATGGTGTTGTATAATAATAGAATATTGTCTACTAATTCAAAACACAGTGTTGTCTAATGGTGTGTGTCTCAAGTAGGTTTTGTGAAGATTTTATTTTCTGCACTGGATTAATAACTGCATAGATACGAGAGAAAGTTAAGCACACAGTGCCTCCTTTCCCTTGTTTGATCTTAATAGGCTGACTCACTCATTTTAGAATCATGCAGGAAAAAAATTAGTGAAACTTATCTATTCAGAAGAGAGAGACCTTTGATTTGCAAGAGACTTCTGAATCACTCCATACTCCCTGTATAGCTTGTTTTAAATTACCATGTTTCTTTTTCTGTAGCTTTGCAGCATCTCAGACATTTTGAGCATCAGTTGGAGATTACTTGACTTAGCATAGTTTTTAATTTATAAATTTTTTTCTCAGATTCTTAGGCAGTAGGTACAGTAGGAGTTTGGTTCAGTGACAGAAAATGCCCTGGCTTCCTCTGTCTTGCAATGTTCTCTCTCATTTTCCCCCTCTCACTTCCCACCAGTGCCAGACTGTTCCAGGAGAGCTGCTGAAGGAAAACGTCCCCTCCCCAAAGAAAGAAAGAAAGGCATTGTAACATAATGATGTATTTTCAGCTGCTTTCATCTCAAGTTATGTGTATGAACTGAAATGAGGCAGTTACTCTTTTTGGAGATCAAATAGATGCYTCCAATGGACAAAATGCCACAACCAGACAATTATGTTAATGTATAACAGAGAATGTGGATCASGCTTAAATTCTGGTGGTCACATAGGTTTGGAAAAGCCTGGAAATTCAYTAGACCAAGACCAGTAAATGATATCCTGGTCTTGGTCTTCTTACATTTCCTTCTTTCTTCTGGTTGACAATGTGTGCTGCTCTGACCTGATGTTAGGGAACATTTATGGCACTGGGAACTGTTTGAAATGCTTTGTCTTTCCTCTGTATGTGAGAGAGAAACCCATGGAAGTCAGTATATATACAAACATCATTGCGTTAGTCAAAAATTATAGTGGCACAGCTCAAATATGACACAGCTCAAAAATTCCTCCTAGGACCTTAAATCATCTGTGTGCCCTGAGGCACACGTCCAGTTAATCCAGTTTCTGGATTAACTATGCACCTCTGGGCTAGGCAGAGGTTCTCTATGTGCTGAACACTCCTGTTGTGCAAGCTTACAAGGGGATACGTTATTTTCCAGAGTCTGTTCTGGAGTCTGTTCCATCCRTGACATACTTGAAACCTTTCAAGATAAAGTTCCCCCCCAGTCTAAGGCATTGCTGCTCCTCACAGCTGTCAGGGCGTTATGACTGTGCTTATAACTCTGTGATGTGCTGRTGTACAGTTGTGAAAAAAATTATTAGCAGCAACTCTAGCCCATCTCACATTTTTGTTCTTGGTCTGTCTTCAAGCAGCATCTTCCTTTCCAGCAACCTTTCAATAKAGTAGGCTTGATAAATCCTCCTCTCAATATTTAGCTTGAACTACCACAAGCAGGCTTGTTTGTTAGTTAAATATAGCACTTGCAGTTGGATGCTTTTTTCATATGGACACCAACAGAGGTAGGAAAGAATATTAGGTTTGAATGTCAGTGATGAATAATATTAATATTTACCTACTACTGCTGCTCCAATGAACTACAGAGTCTTGAAATCTTAATTAAAGGTTAATGAAAGAAAATACTGGAAAATGTACACAAGCTACAAGAGTAGGGAAAACAGGGTATTCTCTCTCATCCACAATACTGCCATTCTCAAGCACARAAATTGCAGGAATAGGGCTTCCATAAGACACTGTGTGTAGCTCWGAATTCACCTTTTGGCTTTTAGACCTTCTGGGCTGCAGGTATGGTCCCAGATTCRGTTTTCTTTTTTTGCAAACACAGCCTTCTGTTAAAGGCAAAGATGGGTTTGCCACAGATTCATGCATCTCTCKCTGAGTTCAGTCAGAAAATACTACTGAGACACGAGAAAGACTGGCAGCACTTCCATCAGATCTACAAAAGAAAATGTTCAAGAGTTACTGATTCTATTCCTTTTGAACTCTAGAAAATTTGGGCAAATTTCCCAACATAAAGCAATGAAATGRTATAATTGGTTTAAAGTCAGAGACTGCATCTTCATTACATTCCTAATGTATGATGCTTATTATGTATTAATAACACCTCATTATCTCTTGCCAGGTATAATAAATAYAGTGTCTGAATATTAATTTAGTGTTTTATGCCAGCTCATAAGGTTTGAAAACAGAAGCTCYTTTTTCTTGCACAGCTCAGATGTTCTTACAGGGTGAGACACTGCTCTTAGGGAACAGCAAATTTATAGACTTGAGTTTATGTGAGCTTGGACACATGTAGAAATACCAGTTGGTTATTGRATAGTTTACAGTTAAAGCTGAATTTAGGATGAAGCTTATGGGTTTATGTTCATGTAAAYATTAGAGGAATGTACATTTCCTTCTTTGGTTTGTGTTGGACCCTCAGCTTTAGTGCTGTTGATGCATTTGTAATAATTCAAGAGTAATCCCTTTAGAATCTGCAGAAATACCACTAATGCTGCAGAAGTAAGACACTTGGGAGCTTCATCCTTATGACTACACATTTTTCCCTGTGGCTTTTGCATCATGACTAATCAGATGCCAGGAGTGTGTCATTATCAGTCTTGCTCATGAATACATACACAGCAAAACTGCCTGGTAAAATTGGGTGTCATTGCTTCTCACCTTGTGGGCTTCCCAGGAGGCTCAGGCACTTCACATTTTAGCCCCTTGTCAGCTGGGATATCTACCCTGCAGCCACATGGGGGTCAAAATTTTTTTACAAAGGAGTAACACGAGTACATCTTTGAAAGCTTAATTTAGTAATGTTTACACAGCCAGAGTTAAGCATTTACATCTGATGGACAGGTCTCCCTAAAACTTCTTGAAACACAAACTCTGCCAGTCAGTTTGGAAGACCTTGGTTTATCCCCTGATGGCAGAAGGTGTGATGCCATCAATATTAATATCAGTAAACATTAAATTATTAACTTAGGTATATCTGAGAGACAAAGGTCAGGGGAAATTTATGTTGACAAAACATAAATATGTGTGATTAAAAGTTATTCTGTACAGGGKMGTGATTCAACATGCCTTCACCATCTTGTTCTTAATGTCTAGTGTAATTCCCARTRTTCCCTGGTGTATCAGGAATGTATCTGTGAGTCAAATMTTCAAATCTTTCTTGTAGGCAAGCAGTAGAATTTTTTTTCAGTATCCCAGAGACACGCACTTTATAAGGTCACTTATGAAAAAAAAATGAACTATGCAATATGCTATGGTATCCAGCACTAATACTTAGGCAAAGTTGATCTCATGGATATAACTACTGGCAAACAAAAAGTGAGTCARCCACCATTAGTTCCTTCTTTTTCTCTTAAAAGAAAGTCACTGGAGTTCATAGAAGATGCATGTCCCAGTTTTATTCTGAAAACTTCTTATCTGAAGAGCAGCCCAGTGGAAACTCAGTCAGTTCAGGACAGARTTACGTAATTAGTTGAGAGCATGACTGTAAAGGTGTGGGTATAATTACCCAAATTATTTAATACTGTACATGTCGTAGGGAAGGAGCTTAACCTTAGGCAGTCATTGTCAAATATGGCACAGTTGGTTGCCATCAGGTGTTACCAGCCATTAAAACTTGTGCTTGTATTGCAGAGTTATTTACTGATGTTTCTTGGATATTGCACCAGAGGCTGTTCTGACAATGGCAAGCAATTTATTATAAGATTCTCACCGGGTCTTCTGATTTTCAAATGTGATATTAGGTGAGAAGCAAGGTGTGAACTGCTGCCAAAGGCAAAGAGTATCTTCAGATGATCTCAGTAATGTTCACTASCTGACCATAACACCAAACAAATGCTTCTACCCCTGTAATAAYTCTTCAGTRGAGACAAAACCTCTCTGACATATTAGCTGGCTTTTAAATCCCTGACTCACCTGAGACAACATCTTTCTCTATTTCAACACAAGTGGCCTGAAAATTGCATGTCATATACTTTAGGGAATGAKCTCTGTTTCTAATAAATCCTGGATGTCCCTGAACCTGGCTGGTCAGACACAAGTCAGGAATACAGTGGGATAAACAGCCTGTCAAGTGACTCACTTGGGTTGGATGACCTCAGTGGGCTGTGGAGATTCTGATTTCTTCTGGGTTTGGTAGAATTTTTAAAACTGTTGTGTATGATGCTTCTGTTTAAAGGGTTGTCTGGATCATGGAGATGGCCTTAATTTAAGTTATTTATTAGAAATGAAACTGAATTTCAGCCTCATAGTAAAAATCTGTGTGGCCTTTAATCGGAACARATTAGGGCAAAAAGTGCAAAACATTTATTTCTTTTATTAGAGCCAATAAAAATCTTAGAATAGCATGAGATCAGACCTGGACATACTCAAAAAAGGAAATCAGTGCTATGGACATTATTGAGAACCATTAAGCTTTTCAGTTTAGAAATCCCTGAACCAGGGTGCAGCTGCAAATTGGAGATGATCCATTGTATGACTGTGCAGAAAGGGACAGCTTTATGTTTCAGCTACATAAATAACAAAGCCGTCCTCACCATGTGGGCAGCATAGTGATAGCATGTGACAAACTCAGCCTCTAAAAGTGACCATTGAATTTTAGCTGCCCAGTTCTGTTCTTTAACAATCTGCTTCCCAGTTAGAAGGGAAGAGAAAAGATCAGAAGGTAGTAGCAATACAATAATGGCAAAAAATACMTTTTAAATTTGACAACACATTTCTCTGTTAGCTGTTTTCAAACTGATTGCCAGTTGTTAGCAACATATTTTTATTTGTGCAATCCCATCCTGATTTTGAAATAGGAAATAGAAAACTCAGAACCCTTCAAAAGCAGATACAAAAATATTTCAGGATTTTTTGGAAGTAATAAAAATAGCTACAACAACAATGCATTTTCTGTCATCTCTGYAAGCCTCCAGCTATGGTATAGGTAAATCACTATGATTAGCTTTTAATTAATATGCTAAATCTGTGCAACTGAATTATACTCTCCTGTTATCYTGGAGCATCCTTTTCTTTGTTTCAGAACTAAGCTAATCACAGTAGCATTGGAATATTCTTGCTGTTGGAGATCTATATTTATCAAGACTCATACTCTGTGCRAAGTTGTGGTCCACCCCATCCCATTTGAGGAGCAGACTAACGAAACAAACACTGAATCTTTGCTGTAGCTATGTGTCTGCTTGGCTTTATTCATACTTTTAAACACCTAAGGTATTTGTATCTCTCACAAACTAAGTAATAATCCCCCAGATCAAACCTTTGTGACTTACTTTGGTAAAAAATGCTCARCAGTCCAGCAAAATGAAGTAGTGAGGGCCCAAGGAAAGGATTTCTACACCCTCCTAGGATAACTCTACATCTCTCTAAAAAACTTAATAAAAGTTAATAACTTTTTTTTTTTTTCTGCTTTGTGCCTAAGTAGTGTGGAAACCTATTTAACAATACAATTACATTTCCCAGAAAAATAATCTAAGGAGATTTTAATTGTGATTTTATCATTGACTTACGTTCTTAAGTTTCCATCAGTAAGTACATAGCACTATATATAATTTCTCATAAATTGGTTACCACCACATATCTTCATAGATAGAAGAGACCTTTTTGTTCMTCCAATTGCCTCATATATCCCATCAGATAAATATATTTCTGCATAYATTTAACAGACTTTAAAAAGCTCCATCTTATGCAAATTCATTTTTCATTTTCTTAGCATTATCAGACATTTATTTAAAAGCAGCTTGCTATGAAAACAAGATCTATGTAGGCTGCTGTATCCTAAATTAGTTTTTGAGAGCTCCATTATAACTATTCATTGAAAAGGACTCTGATAAATGTCCACTTTGATCTGCAAGGCTGGTGTGATACTCTAAATGGAAATGTGARTCTATTGGAAGGAGCCTGATTGAACCAGATACACCAGAAGGAAATTAAGATGCAAGAGATGTGGTTTAATCAGGCTGCGATTGCACTAATTTAACTCATCTGGGAAGCAAAGGGCCATAACTTGGACAGTGCAGATCATGATTATTTCTTTAATCATTTCCACGTGGTAGGAGGTAATGACTCCCTGCCCTCTGTGGCAGGTCCTGTGCCTGTTTGCAGAAGAGAAATTTAGGCTGTAGCAGTAGATGCTCCTCTCARAGGCGTGGGCAGACAAAGGGCATGACCTCCCTTGGACAAGTGTCACATCAGTGCCCGAGAGCATCCCAGGGACAGCAAAAGGTGGAGGTGTACAGGAGTGCAAAGCAGGAGCTTTCCAAGCCTCCGTGCTAAAGCCACAACGTGGAAAAGGGATTATCAGCTTGCTTGTGCAGCTTAGCTCCATYCTCTTGAAGGTGTGCCTCCCACCAGGGCTAATTTCAGGCATGATTTATCAAGGGCCCAAAACCCAATGGGTGAACTCCACCAGGTACCTGACATCTGCCAACTGCAGCAGCATGAGCCCAGCTCTGTTCCARTAACTCTCTAAAATCCCATGCTTAAAAAAACCCCAAACCAACCACTTTGCATATGTCAGTGTTATTTTAAAAGATATCTGATATTTTAGAAAACAGCTCTTGCATAAAAACTGGTGTCAGATTAATTCTAGGGCTGGAGTACTGAGAGTTGTTATTCTGAATGTGGGGGCTCACMCTTCAGGATTCATGATTCATTATACTTAATTCAACTTATATATGCAAACTATATGAGTCAATGATTTACACATAAATGATTCTTCTCTCTRTACTTTAAAGTACGTCCCCATGAATAAATCTGCTTTAAATATKCTCTCTCTCCTTTGGTATCTTAGAAGTTCTGTTTCTTCCTGCCTCTGAGAGACACTGTGCTGTAACAACACCACAAAAAAGCATATCCACAAAACTGAGGGAAAGTGAATGGTGGCATGGGCCAAARCAGGGTTAGGACCTGGGTACCATCTTTTTTGTGGGAAAAATGTGTGTCTTTGCARCCCCAGACTCAGTTTTGTCTGCACTTAGAGTTCCTATTAATGTATTTTCCACACCAGTCCCACTGACCAACCCCCCACCAGTTTTGTGCTGATGGGAAGTGCGCTGTGTGCGTCAGTCCTGCATCTTTTTCTTTCTCATTTCTGACATGGAATAATTAAYTGTCCCACTGATGGAGGACAGTTCCGTATCCACATCCCAGCAGGGCCATTGTTCCTAGGCTTTTTCCTCTGTGCAAAAGGAAATATGTGCATACGGAAAGCAAGATGTTATAAATACAATATTGTTGTTCTATGGAATAAGGGGAGGAGGAACAACATACTGAAATCTGCTTTCCATAAATCTGTCAGTTTTCTGGAATTAGTTCAGGGACGTGCTGAAGCCAGTAGCAAAGGTCCCATGATACTTTGGAATGCATAGTAAYAGAAAATGAACATGCCTCTGTAAAACAGCTTCACTTCATTTGACACAGATCTCATTTCAAATGGCAAGCCTGTGCTTAYGAAAGCTGGTGTCTGTGGAGGTGTTTGTGTGGCAAAGTTCTGGTGGAGGGGCCACCACAGGGCTGGCTTCTGTGAGAAGCTGCCAGAAGCTTCCCCCATGTCTGGTGGAGCCCGTGCCGGGTGGTGGCTCCAGGATGGACCCRCCTCTGGCCCAGGCTGAGCCCATCAGTGAGGGTGAGAACCCCTGTGGGATAACAGGGGGAAAACCCTGGCCAGCTGCAGCYAGGGGAGAGAGCAGTGAGACTGTGGGAGACAAACAACTGCCCTGAAGTCCAGGCTGTGCTGCCCATGGCAGCAGTTGCTGAGTGATCTCTCCCTGCCCTTATCCCAGCCCTCCAGTCTTTGGTTAGATTTTCTCTCCCCTGTCCAGATGAGGAGGGGAGGGAAAGAGTGGCTTTGGTGGGCACYTGGCATCCAGTCAGGGTCAGCCTGCCACAGCATCTTTTCAGTTTACAAGAAATCTGAAATCGAAGCCTCTGTAGCAAGGGTTAAGGCATCCTTGACTCCCAGCGTCTCCCCATACTCATCATCTTCTCAGCAGTGTCTAGGTATGAGCAATTTATTTGATATGAGTACAAGAAAAAGTTATTCTTTAAAGGTTTGTCCTCTGCTCTTTAAAGTCAATGGGATTTTTGTCATTGACTTTAAAGGAAGTGGGGTCAAAATCCTAATTAATAGTGTCAGCTCCATCTATCAATCAAAGGTGTACCATCCATAATGAAATATAATTACCAGAACAGGTTAAAATGCCAGTATTAAATATATATGTAAAATCTAAGTATTAGAATAAGTGCAGATGAAGTGTAAAACCTATGCCTTTGAGGTGCTGGGTATCTTCTGAWGCTCCATGTCTTTTGGTTATTCAGTTATTTTTTTGTCCCAGTGAGGTTTCCTAGGCTCCTGTACAGAGGTGTTTRTAAGTTCACAGCCCAGGGTAGCCCTGAAATCAGCTCCCAGGCACTGCTCCCA
>CADDXX010000771.1:10936-32524 GCA_902810485.1 Alauda arvensis
GGAGGAGGAGGAGGCGGAGGCCCCGCGCCGCCCCCGCCGCCGCCTTTGTCTGCGCGGGGCCGGGCGGACGCGGCGGGGCCGTGAGAATGGAACTGACTGAAGGTGAGCGCGGGGCCGGGGCGGAGGGGCCGCGGCCGCCATGTTACTGCGGGAGCTGCGGCGGCACCGGGGCCGGGCCCGGGCACGGCACAGCCCGGCCAGGACGGGCCCCGGCTCCGGCCGGAACGCGGGACCCCCGCGCCGCTCCGCACTCCCCKCTCCGGCCCCGCGGTCTCACCGGGGCCGAGCCCCGAGCGGCTGCGGGTGCGGAATTCGGGGTTTCACCCGGCGGAGCCCTCGGTGTCCCCGTGCCGCGGCCTCCCCGGCTCGGGCAGAAGGGTTTTACCGCTCGCAGGGAGAGCTGCGCACAGCGGAGGGGTTGTTGTTGCTCCGGTGTTGTTTTTTTTGCGGTGCTGTTGCGTTGTGCTGCACTTTGTTGTGGTCTCGCCGTGCTTTCGCTGTCTATACACTCGGTCGTTTCGGTGCGATTTGTTGTTAAAAGTCCTAATGATGACATAGTTCTACAGGTACAAACTAGCCCAAAGRACAATATTGAGTAGCCAGTAGTTGAAGGAAAAGCTCTGGTGTGTTTTGATRACTGGCCAAGTCTTTCRGTGACCTTTTGCAGAGATGCACAGTGAGTGCTTTGGTAGTTATATCTATATGGTCTTTAAAATTAATTGTTTTAACAAACTGCTTGAAAAGATTTTGCTCCAAAACCTGAGTATGTGCTCTATGAAGGTACGGGGTAAGATTGGAGGATGGTGGTGTATGTTTCGTTTTCATACAAACATTTTGCAGTTTTCAGTTTCACGACTTTGCCTGAGTTGGAGGGGGTTTGTGTGAGACACGTTGTGGTTCCTGCCCKGGCTGAAACCCCTTTTCTCTGCTGTCCAAGTTGTTTCTTTCCACAGCACCGTGGGAAACTTCTTCCCAATGCCCTTATCAAGCCCAGTTACAGACGTGACTGTTTTTTCTGGCATTCAGAAACCAAACACAAAACACCTTTACAAAGGTGCTCAGGGAAGCAGCCTCACCTCATGCTTTAAGTTTGTCAAGAGGCCTCTGATTCACCGCTGGTGTCTGCCAGGAGAAACAGCTCAGTCCAGCTGGAGTCAGGAAAAATCCACAGGCTGTGAGTTTCCTGTTAAAGACCCACGTGCAGGTGAAAATTTAGCATTTTCTTAACGTGTGCAAACAGAGCTTTGCCCGGGGGGTTTGTTAAGGACGAGCAGGGGAGAGTGGGACAAAGCAGACTGCCCAGACTGAATGCAGGGATTAGCAAGGACAATTGTTTTATTTCTCCCTGCAGTTCACACAGTTGTGACTCACCGGGATGATGCTCCAGGTGACAGAGGTGCTCCTCTGGGTCATGGTTAGTGTGACTAGAAGCAGTGGGTATGCTCAGCTCTGGGGAGGAGTGAGGTTGGGGTGTGTGTGAACTGCAGGATTAAGGCTTGGAGAGGTCAGGAGTGATTGCATCACTTGAGACACCTGGCCCGTCCAGCCAGGCAGCTCTGTCTGTCTGTCTGTCTGTCAAACACCTGCAGCAGGGAGCAGCTCCTGGAGCAGGTGCTGCCTTGGTTGGGTGCTTGAAGGGAGCAGCACCAGTGCAGGGGGGGGTTCTTTGGGGTGAAACAGCAGCAAACAACATCTCTGGGGTAAGGAGGGCTTGGTGGGATGTGAGCAGGGGCTTGCATCTCTCTGATTTAGGTCTGTGTGGACAGGAGCTGGGTTGGTATTGGGACATGAAGCTGTCCTGGAACTTCTGCTTTTGAGGCTGTTGATGGAGAGCCCAGCTCAGGRTGAGGAGGCAGTGACACCACTCTGAGCACACGAGGCTGACTCATAGCAGAGCTTCCAGCTCCCTGGGGGAGCCAGCAGGCCTGCTTGTGTCCCACAGCACACAGCACCCATCCATGAAACACATTACTTCTGGCTGTGATAATCCTCTGTGGACATTGTCAGTGGAAAAGGGTTTTGTGAAACCTGTTTAAAATTGTATATGCTGGACTTTTGTCAGTAGCTGTTGTGTTTGTCCCTGCTGTGGCCACAGCCAGTCTCAGCCAGACCTTCAGAGCTCCCTGATTGGGAATAAGGAAAGCTGTGATCCCATGGGATTGGAATTGTTTGTTAATCTGAGGTCAGTTGTTATTTAGTCTAATGCAACATGGAGGCAAGATCTGAGACCTTCAAGTCTTCTTTTTTTGAGAGCAAAGTTGAAAAATACTCATGCTAAAACTGTTTTTAGGTAAGTGCAATTGTTGGGGAAAAGGTGAACCTGGAGGATCCATGATCTCTGCAAAACCTTCCCCTCACTGAGCTCTCACTCTTGGACTGGAACTGGTTTTTTGAGCTATGTTCATTTGAGCTGAGAAGCTTGGGATGGGAGCTGAAACTCATTTGAGAAAGAGCTTTACTRGGCTGGCCTGCCTTTTCTGTACTGCTTATATTTTTCCATTTGCCTTTTCCTCTGTTACTTTGAATTGTGACTCTCCCATGGACGACAGGAAAATATTTACTGAAGGTGTGTAGAGTGTCAGTGTTTGTAAATGGCCCTGTGTCCTTGTCTGCCCTGAGAAAGGGCTAGAACAGAATGGTGGACACTCACCTTTAAAGAGGAAATTCAGCTGCACTTTTCAAAGTGTTCATTTCAAATTGTTCCATTGTTGATTTCAGATTGTTTGCAGATGCTGTGAAGTGTCCATTTCCTATAAACCTTGAAACGATGAAACTGTTCCTTTATCTGTTGATCTGCAGTGTTGTATCACTGYTCTGGGTTGTGTTTGGAAGCCAAGCTGCACAGCTCACAGGAGGCTGACACAGTGGGTCAGTAATCACTGGCATAGTGAGAAGAATTTATTCTGGAATACYTTTCTGCAAAATCAGCTGGAAATGCTGTTACCCTGTGGTGTGGGTGGTGTTGCTGTGTGGCAGGGACAGCTCTCTGTGGTGACAGTGGGGTGTTCTGCACRTTAGGAGGGACATACACAAAGTGATCCTTCCTTGGCTTTGCATGTTGAGGTTCTGTGTGCTCAGGGTTCCTTGTTGTGTCCTGTTTTTGTGGGTCACTCTGGGGCCTGTCCTCTCACTGTGATCCTGCCCTGATGCCCCTTCACTGGGCACCAGGTGGGGCCTCACTGATGCAGAATTTTGGGCAAGGAGGAGGGTGGGGAAGTCTGTGTGTGTTAACAGTGGTGAGAGACTGGGCAGGAAGGAGCTGGCAGTGCTGTGGGAGGGCAGAGAACAGCCTCGGGGCTCTGGGGCTGCTGGCAGCAGTTCCTGAGCCTGTTCTCAGCCTGCACAGAGTTACTGAGCAGTGAGTTTGGGCTGGGGTGTCCCAGCTGTGCTGGCACCCAGGCTGAGTGACACAGGTGAGCTCCAGAACAAATGGAAAAAGAAACAGATCATAGCTCTGCTCTTTAACTGGTAGCTCCTAAATCCAGGGGAAATGCAGTGCTTTGAAGTTCAYTAATCCACACTTCTGTCATGGAACCAAACAAAGCACAGTGGCAGCCTCCTCTGCAGAGCCTGTGGGAGCTCACTGGCAGCTGGGACTGTGCCCTTCCAGCTGTGCTGCCACAGCTTCCCAAGAGGTTTTTGTAAGTATTCAGAAGAAAAGCTTGAGCCTGGTTTTAGTAAGAAGTAAACCCCAGCCTAGTGTGAGAACCTACTGTTTGCTCTTCAGTTTGGCAGATGGAAAGTAACAATTTGGTGGTAAATAGTACAAACAGTGCCACTTCCTCTTCCCAGAACAGGGGTGGGTTGGGGTTTTTGACCTTGCASTGCAATCCCACATGCTGCTCCTCAGATCTGCTCTCCCTGACAGTGACATTTGTGTTGGTTTGCTGCCTGGTGTGCAGAGCTGTGGAGGAAGGGATGGTTTCATAGCCCCGAGGTTTAAAAGTTCCTGCAGTGAGAAAACCCTGCTGCAGAGCCTTGTGCTGTTACTGCCCTGAATTGCTTAATTACAGTGACAAACGTGCCCAAGCTGATCTCACAGGGCAGTGAAGATGAGCACAAACATCACTTTAAGTGTGAAGATCATCAGAAAACGTCCCCCCAAAACATCCAGCACAAATCTGATCAAGTTCTTGTTCCTGTTGGAACTTCAGTTACTTTTTGCAGCCTTGGAGAAGGGAAGTTCTCAGTGTTTGGAAGGCTCTTAGCTGAGGTATTGAGATGCATGGCTTTGGGAGGGTGAGAACTGCATGTGGCCAGGGTTTGATGGAGGTTCCCTTTAGGAGAAGTGTCTGTGGGGTGCAATAATGTCATTTCTAACCCAGACCTAAAGGGCACRGTAACC
The DNA here is from genome assembly GCA_902810485.1 of Alauda arvensis. Classification (NCBI taxonomy): domain Eukaryota; kingdom Metazoa; phylum Chordata; class Aves; order Passeriformes; family Alaudidae; genus Alauda; species Alauda arvensis. The sequence goes on from CADDXX010000771.1 coordinate 15,282, forward strand.
CTCCTGTGTGCCCACAGAGGCAGAACAAATACCATGGGGCCGTGTTTGCTTTGGAAGGGCTGAACTAACCTTGTGGGAAGCAAACTGGTGTTTCTTACCTGCAGGTCAGGTCACTGTGTGTTGCTTCTTGTTGAACATYGAGCTGCTTTTGTGAGTGCCAAAGCCTTCTGTGAGCCTGCAGTTGAGTTTTGGAAGTCTAACTTGGATTGAGTCTGATTCTGGTGTTTCCATATGCACTGGAAAGCTGAAGGTGTGTTTGCCAGGGCTCAGCTGGAATCCCACTCAGTAACCTCAGGGTTTGGGGGTCTGTGGATGCTGAGCTCAGAACCATGCAGTGCTTAATACTAAAATAAGGTGTGAGGGGCAGGAGAATAACCCTCCTCACAGCTGCTGAGAGCCAGTGTGTGCCAGTGTACCCTGCTTTTCTGCGGAGGGAGGAGGTTGGGAAGCTCCATCTGAGGCTGCTGCAGGGCACTGCTTTCCCAGTGGCCAAGGTGGAATGACCCACTCGTTTTCATTGTGCTGTTGCTCACAGCATCCTATGGCTTGATTTTGGCAAGGAGGTGGGGAGGGAGGAGGAGGAGGAGAGGTTTCTCTGTTGTTTGTCTTTCTGTGGTGTTCCTGGCTTGTGCAGTTYACAGTGGCTGTGTCAGAACTTGGTTTCTCTCGTGCTGCAGGGTGAAATGCTGTGCAGCTGCTTTGGGTTGGAATAACCCTTCCTAGGACATGGCTAGGGAAGCTGTAGAGAGTGCTGGGGATTTTGGCACCATTGTTCTGACTTTGAAATACTTGGGCTTACAGTTCTTAAGCACTCTTGGGTGCTTCTGATRTTTTTTGGAATGTCTTGGAAAAGAAGAAGTTGGCCATATGAAAAACATGTAAAGGCTCAGTAACTCCAGTCCTCTCTAAATCCATGYGAGGGTGGATGCTGAATAGAGAGGGGAAAACTGTTCTTGAGATCCCTTTTTTCCTCAGCTGTTTAATTTGCTTAATTACCGTTTTTTTTTAAATTTACACTGACTTCTTATTTCCCTTCCCCTGCCTCTAGGCCCTATGAGAAAAAGGGAAAGCTAAGGATGCTGGAGCAGAACAATGGATTTCTCTTTCTCTTTCATGCAAGGGATCATGGGAAACACAATTCAGCAACCACCTCAACTCATTGACTCGGCCAACCTCCGCCAAGAGGAGGCCTTTGGTGGCAGCAGTGACATTGCCGAGGATGGGCCCCGGACGCCGTTCGAGCCGGGCTTCCAGTACGGCCCGGCCGCGGCCGAGGAGCTGCCCCCGCTCAGCAACGGCTACGGCGCTGCCATGGGCGTGTACGAGCCGCAGGGCAAATACCAGCCCTACCAGTACCCCAACGGCTCTGCCAACGGCTTCGGCACGGCCAGGAGCTTCAGCCCCGCCGAGTATTTCCCCCTGGAGAACTGCAGCGCCCGGCCGCAGGAGGCTCTGCAGAAACCTTCCCCTCCCCAGCCGCCGCCTGCAGCGCCGCCCGCAGCCCCGCCGGGGGCCATTCCAAAGAAGACTGGCTCGCCAGAGATCAAACTGAAAATAACCAAAACTATCCAGAACGGCAGGGAATTGTTCGAGTCCTCCCTGTGCGGGGACCTGTTGAACGAAGTGCAGGCGCGGGAGTACGCCAAGGCAAAACACGAAGGGAGGAAAGAGAAAAGGAAAAAAAGTAGCAAGCACGACTCTTCCCGCTCGGAAGAGCGCAAGTCACACAAAATTCCAAAATTAGAACCAGAGGAGCAAAATGTAAGTGGCGTGGTAATTTCAGCCATCTGTACACCTGGTGTGGTTGCTGAAGAGCGTGTCCAGCAGGGTTTGTCCTTGTTCTGGCTCTGTGCACGCTGAGTCACCAGGCTTTAGTTACTCGTCACAGCCTCAGGATGAGGTTGCCAGGAGCTGTGTCTGTAGGTAACACAACGTTGATTTAAAGGCTCATACGAGAAACAAGCTTTAGAAAAGGTTATATACTGTTTTATATATGTTGTTTAGTGTTTGCTACACTCTGGCCAGTGTTSAAGATGGAACTTCTGGACAAAAGCTTACACATTGCTAAAATTGCCTCTTGAGAGAGTGCTAGGTTGTTGAGTGGAAAGTCAGCGGTGAAACATTAATTAATCTTGTACCATAATGTCCGTGTTCAGAGGATGTACATCAGGTGGTGTTAACTGAGATTCTGGGAAGCAAAGACCCAGATCACATTGGGCCCTCTCATTCTTTTTCTTTCAGTTTCATAAACCACTGCTGCACTTCTGTTTCCTTTTCTCCTGCTTGTTCCCGCCGCCTCTGTGGTTCTGTGCCTCTCCCAGTTTGAGGGAATGGGTGGCAGAGAGGCTGTAAGTGCCAGGAATGGGGAAGTGGCCATTTCTGGCCAGGACAGAAATTGCTCAGTGCAGGCTGGGCTGTTMCAGGATGTAGCTGAATTTGTTGCAAGGTCTGTGAAAGCCCTTGGTGCTTTCGGGGAGAAGATGCTGTGCTTTAGGATGGAGTGGGTTCTGTGCTCCATGGAGGTGGCTGTGGGAGCTGCTGTGCCCTGCAGTGTCTCTCTTGCGCTGTCCCTGCTCTCTGGCCAGACTCCATCACCCCACATCAGGCTGTCAGTTTGTTTCCCCTCTTACCAGTGACTCCTGTTGTACTCCTGGAGCTTCAGCTGTGCCTGTCCCTCTGGCTCTGTTACCTGCTTGCCACAAGAATGGATTATCTTCTGTCTCTCACAGGCTGAACTAAAACCTTGCATCTTGAATCCCAAGTTCCTAGTCATGTGTGTCATCCAGAGTTCACCAGAAATCTTGGTCTTGCTGCTGTCCTCCGTGTTGTTTCCATTTCCCTTTCTAAAGGTGGTGTTGCAATAATGTTTCATGTTACCCAGCCCAGTTTCAGACACAGCCTGCTCTGACAGGAACAGGATTTTGTGCTGGTGGTTTTCASTATGAGTTTGCCAGGGCAGTCCCAGGTCCATTGTCCCATCATTTTGCTTTCCACTGCACAATTTCATCTTCATGTACACTTTTGTCATCTTCAGTGTTAATGGTATGAGATTTGTCACTTGGGATCATCTTCATAGGAGCTAACAACTTTTGGTACAACTGTGGTTGTTGTATAGTTTTACACTCATCGAGGCTGTGGCAAGTCAGATGATCTCCAGTTGTTCCTTATTCTGATGCTGTAATCTCAGTGGMAATCCACTGACTGGGAGGGGTTGCCCATCCTGGAGAGGCTGATTTGAAATGGAAATTTGCAGGAAAAGCAAGTGTGTGGCCTCTGTCTGCTGGGATAGTTCAGCCCAGCTTTATCTCAGCCCCTGTCCCCTCACACCCACTGGCATGGTCCCCCCACGTCAGTGGCAGCTCCTGCGCAGGGCTCATTCTGCTCTGTGCTCTGGACTTCTGATCCTCCAAACATATYTGTCAACTCTGTGCAATTCAACATCAATTTTACAATTGTCATGTTGTATATTTAGCATCATTTCTGTACTGCAGTTCTTGCAAATCACTGGTGTACAGGGAGACTCCCCACATCCCTGTGGATATCCTCACATGGGGCTCTCTGGTTTTGGAAATTGTGTGTTATTTTAGGTGGAAAGTTATTTGAACTTGCTGTTTCTGAATGTATGTTCTTCTGTCACCTGTTACAGGAGAACATAGTTATATTCAGGTGTGATAGTAATGTAAATAGTGTAGGGGAGACCAGGTGTTTCTTTATTGTGATGTTGCTATGTTAATTGGGTACAAGGAGTAGTCATGCTCATGTTTTCTGGGTTCATGGTTGCCTCTCTCTCTGTGAATTATGTTTTTCTGCCTGGTTTCACTATTATCTCYTGTTGTTTTACTGTCCCCTTACCTTGTTTGTGTTTGTTTTCCTTTTTTCTCTTCGTTGTTACCCATTTCTTAGAGACCAAACGAGAGGCTTAGCACACTCTCTGAGAGACCAAGAGAAGATGCAGTGCTGGAGGAAGCCCCGGTTAGTACCTGCACCAATTAACACTTCTGGAACTTAGAGAATGTCACTATTTCTGGACTGTTTCTTCCATTGATTCTTTAATTTATCTGATAATCAGTTGTCATTTCTTTTAAACTCTTACTGCTCTCATTACTGCATCAATGCATCTCTCTTTGTTCTGGATTTATTGCTCTATTTTATCCTAAAAGCAGTATYTGTAATCACCTTAGGAAGCAGAATTGTTTGGGGGGCTGGCAGTTGCTCTTTTGTGTCTCAGTTCGTCGGTGATGTTGTTATGTAAATCCCAGCTGTGTGCAGCTCCTTTCTTTCACATTTCTGAGAAATGTTTTTCTCCTCTTGGATCATCAAACCTCAGGGATATCTGAGACAACAACAGCAAGTCCCTGAGGATGGTGTGTGCATCTCCAAGTGCTCTGGCTGTAATCCTGTTTCCTTTGCAGGCCCAGCAGCCCGTGCCAGCCCTTCCCACGCAGGGCACCCACGATACCAAGTTCCAGGTTGGGGATCTGGTTTGGTCCAAGGTGGGGACGTACCCGTGGTGGCCTTGCATGGTGTCCTGTGATCCACAGCTGGACGTGCATACCAAAATTAACACGAGAGGTAAGGGAGGAGGCTCTTGGCCAGAGTGTCAGGTGTCTGTAGCTGTTCCTTTGTTACAAATACCTTCGTTCTGAACTGCCTTTGCGGGGTGAATTCTGTGTGTGTGCTGAGCAGGACAGTCCTGACACACACAGAACTGCCTGGTGTGTGACCTCTGCAGGTGGCACTGTGGGAATGGGCTTGTGCACAGGTGTTTCTGCTTTTGTGAGAGTGTTCAGTGTGGGCAAAGCGYCCTGAGCTTCCATCTGAAACTGTTCTGGATCTGCCCTGTTGTATTGGTGCACTTGGGCCAGGTTCCTCCACTGGGGAGGGGGAAAGCACGAGCTGAMCAGTGTCGGTACAAGTGCTGAGTGCTGTTTGCCTTTCAGGTGCCCGGGAGTACCACGTGCAGTTCTTCAGCAACCAGCCAGAGCGGGCCTGGGTGCACGAGAAGCGCGTGCGGGAGTACCAGGGGCACAAACAGTACGAGCAGTTACTGGCTGAGGCAGCCAAGCARGCCAGCAACCACTCTGAGAAACAGAAGGTACAGGGGGCACTGGGGGGATCACCTCTGTAAGGGACATGYTCCGGGGCAGGTCTGGAACTCTTCGGTGCTTTGCCCTGGGGATGACTGGCTGCATCTCGCTGGCAGGGAATTCAGTGTCAAAAATACCTGTAAATGGAGAGCAGGCTGCAGTCTGCTGCCTGAGAGATGCAGAGACCCTCAGGGCTGTGTTTAAGTGCTGTAGTGGCAAAAATCTTCAGTGTAACCAAGCGCTTGTCTTGTCCCTTAAGATTCGCAAGCCGCGGCCGCAGAGGGAGCGAGCGCAGTGGGACATCGGCATTGCCCACGCCGAGAAGGCGCTGAAAATGACCCGGGAGGAGAGGATAGAACAGTACACCTTCATTTACGTAGACCAAGAGCCCGAGGAGGCTTTGGCCAAAGCCAAAAAGACTGCTGCTTCCAAAGCGGAGGCCAAGAAGAGCCGGCGGCCGCGGCCAGCGGCGGGCGCGCAGCCGGAGCTGGGCGGGACCGGGGCGGGATCCTCGCCGTGCCACGGCCGGCAGAGCCAGCGCCGCCAGCCCAGCCCCGAGCACGAGGAGCCACCGCCCGTCAAAATCGCCTGGAAAACAGCCGCGGCCAGGAAATCCCTGCCAGCCTCCATAACCATGCACAACCTGGACCTGCAGAAGTGTAACATGTCTCCGGTGGTTAAAATTGAGCAGGTTTTTGCCCTTCAGAATGCTGCTGGGGATGGAAAGCTCATCGATCAGTTTGTTTATTCCACCAAGGTACGTGYTTGGGGCACTGAGCCTTCTTTTGCTCCTGAGTTACCTGAGCCTGCCTTACTGGGGAGCTKGAACTGTGTCCACCCAGCTTTCACCATCCGTGTTCCTTTCACTGGAGGGATTAACAGGCAGGTGTGACAATAGAACCTGTCAGTGCACTGAGCCCCACTCTCAGTGCAGCTGTGGCAGTAACTTTTGCTGGTGGCAGAGCAGCTCCCTACAGATGGCCATATTTTTGTTCATAACACATTAAAAATATKAATGCTGTTTAACTTCAGTTTCCTAGTTGAAGTGATCCAAAAATTGTTGATAAAATCAGTGGTTTTGTGGGAAACAGATGACAAAACTGTTAATAATGTACTAAAAACTACATTTTGTGTAACAGACTTTTAAATTGAGTTCTGCCTCTGAGCTTCCTTCAGGTGCACTGCAGCTTCCCACAGTCAGTGTAAGGAAAAGGCTTAGGACTATTTCTCTGCCTCCTTCTTCTGCCTCTCTACCTGGAGAGTGTTTATTTCATCCTAAGCCCTGTAGAGAAGGTAATGTTTAGAAAAGTCACTGGAATTATATTTTCCTTATGTGTAAGGGGAGATTGAGAGGGGTGGAAAGCTCTGCAGGGARGCAGCTCTGGAGTGGATTCATCCTGTGTGTGCGTTGGTTTGAAGAGCATTGATCGTTTCTGTTCTGAGATTCAGGGGCAGGTCTCTTACCTGGCAGCAACCTTTGTATCAGGGGAAGACAATCTTTTCCTTTTTTCTTTTCAAGGGAGTTGGTAACAAGACAGAAATMAGTGTCAAAGGACAAGAGAAGCTGAATTCTTCCTCAGCTCAGAGGAGTGAAAAAGCCGTGGTGCAAAACGCGTCCTCTCCTGAGACCACCTCTGGGGCAGCAGGTAGGGAAACTGCAGTGCTGCTCTGCACCTGAGCCCTCAGCATGGAAACCCAGCATTTGCTCATTGCTCAAAGRTCATTAACAGCCTTCTGTTGACATGATAATTGTAATGAACACGGCTGATGTCACGCTCAGCATGGCCACGGAGTGGGACTGGGGGTTTGTTCTCTGAACTTTGTGTCTGCAGCTCACAGCCTGAGTCCTTGCACTGCAGGGAGGATGTCCTGTGCAGAGCAATGGCAAAGTGGTTTAGAAGACGACCCAGTGGATGTGTGTTAGCAGGGTATTGCCATGGCTTTTGGCCCCAARTGTAGAATACAAGAGCTGTCATGAAAGCAAAAGGGTCAGGAATTGGCACATTTCAGTAGGGAATATCCAATTCAGGATGGAGACCCTCTTGGCTTTGTTGTAGAGTTKTTGCATGACCTGTTAAAGAACAGGAATTTTTTGAAAACTGCTTCAACTAATTCCATTAACCAAGTTAGGTAGTGCTTGCCTTCTGGAGCCATCTCAGGGGGCACATCATAAAGCAGTGAGTTTTGAAACACCAGGTCTGAGGGAGAAGAACCACTGGAGCAAATAATGGAACTTAGGCCTGAAATGGGAAAGCCTTGAATGAGCTATTTGAATCTCATAATGTTGCCAGGTGTGACTTCTGCTTTAACCATTCATCTGCTTGATTGTTTCTCCCTTTCCAAACGTGAAGTAAGTGAGAACCAGAGTCAGAAATCTCAGTGGTCAGCATCCATGAGTCCTCTGCAAACACACTTCATGTTCTGTGTGWTGGTTTTAGGCAGGGTTATTTGTCAGGCTGGTTCATGGAGCAGATTCCCTGCTGTCAGTGGGGATTCCYCTGCTGTTGACAGTGGTGGTTCTTTCCAGCTGTGGTTGCTGTGGCTACTTGAATTGCCTTGCAGCAGGAGAGGCCATTGCTGTCCTGCTTCTSTCACCTGGGATCTAAAGGCTTCAGCTTCCCTGTGGCTCCTCAGATGCAGGGGGGGAGAATTCTGAGCCTCTCTTTTTTCATTTTCTTAGGCCTTTTGGACACGTAACACTCCACGTGCTAACACCCTGTAAGTGCCTGAGCTTACCTGCAGTGCACACTCCAGTCACTCTCAAAGCCATTTCCAAAGCCCAGTTATTGGTCCCCTCTTGTGGAGCATAACTGCCAAGTCCTTTTTTCAAATGTGAGGTTGGTGGAACTTCAGAATCCCTTCATGGTAAGGTATTTCCTGACTCTGGCAGTCCTCACTGATAACCTGCAGTCAGACACACACAGTTCAGCCATGCTGGCAAGATCATTCCCTTACTTGAAATGTGCTACTGCAGGAGCAGCCCTGAGAATCCCTGGTGCCTCTGGCTTGCAGCCTCTGAACTGGGATTTATCTCAGCAGGGTGGGGAGGGCTGGCCCAACATCTGTCCTTTGGATGAAGATACACCTGAAGATGGGATGGGATGGTGAAGGTGGTGACTGGATCCTTGGAGAGCAGGAAGAGGAGAAAGTGCCCATTGCAGTCAGTGTTGCTGTCAGCCAACATTAGACACTGGTTCTGGAATTCTCTGATCCAGGATCTTCTCTTACAACATCTTGATCTTATCTCCTTGGCTTCAGTGGGGCAGCACAGGGGGAAAATCCACTCTTGGTTAAAGTAACTGTTGGTCACATCTGCACAGATTTACCTGAAGCTGCTTCGGGGGGTGTTGGTCACACAGCAAAGTGACAAAAGGTGTTCCCCAGCTCTGATGTGAGACCCACTGCAGCTCTGGGAGTTCCTCAGGGGAGGGGGCTGTTGGAGCCAGAAGTTACACATGGATAGATGTGATGGATGTTGACCTGAGTCACTAATTTCTAAATTATTAGTAACTAATTGCTATTGTTCATAAATTAATATGCTGTAAAAGTTTTTTTCCCTTGAAGAAAGACAATTTTTTCCCCTCAGAAAAGCCAACTGATGTAACATGATAACTTTTCCAGCTGGATAGTTTAGTTACTGGGACATTCCCAAGCCATGCAGCCATGGGAAAAATGCTCATCCAATGGATCAAGAGGAGTTTTCTTTTTTTCCTCTGAAGTCCTTTTGCAAGGTTGTCTTTCAGTCTGGTTCCAGCCCGTTTGTGTCTCTTGATGTTCTGACAAGACCAGGCAGGTTTACAGCTCCTGACAGTGCATCTGTCTGGCACAGGCAGCTCCCAAGAGTTTGCAGTTTTGCTTGGAAGAAAACAAAGTATTTCACAGTTGTGTCTTCTTTAGGTGAAACCTCCCAGACTGCAAACCCAGRATAATGCTTCCCAGCAGTTTGTGAATGCTCAGGTGCCAGTTTTCTGTCAGCTCCAAGTGTGCTTGTTCCAACAGCTGCCTGTGGTGTTGAGTGTTGTGTCCATGGTGCTTGGGAGGTGCTGTAGCACAGAAAGGTCTTTTGATTTTGCCAGCCTTAGTTGCCAAAAACCCAGTAGCTCCCTCTTCATCTGCTGAAATGTCACAATAACCTTCATTAATCTGAGCTTGTTTTCTATGGTAATACTTTTAAAAACTTGTTTTTCACATTCGTTAATGACATTAGCACACGGTGGTCGATGCTTCTGTTTGTGCTGAGTTTTTCTTCACCTCCAGAGCTTCAGGTGAGCACTGAGGTCTGGTGTGGCTGCAGTGGTACAGGTGGGGCTGGCTGTAGTTACCTGGCAGAGGCCATCACCCCACAGAGGGGGGCACAGACCTGGCATTTTGGGGGACATCCTGGAGCTGTGCTGTGCATCTGAAATTTCTAGTTTGTTTTTGTTCAAGGAGTTGGTTGTGACTTCCTTCCCAAAACACCAAAGATGGACTGTTTGGTTCCAAATTACCCAAGTGAAGACTGTGCCTGAGAGGTGTGCTATGGATTGTGGAAATGTGTTTGCCCTAAGCTGAATTCCAGCCTTTGGTTCCACTCTGTGACTTGTGTCTGTTTTCTGAAGCTGCTCTGTCTCTGGAATCAGAATTTGTGTCTGCAGCCACAGCACCAGCTGGCCAATAGCTTGGAACTGAATTTAAAAATAAAACATTCAAAAGAGGACAAAGTCTTGGTTTCGTTCCTTTACCTCTTGGTTTGGTGTTGCACACCTTGGTGTACCTCAGAAATACCAGGAATCATGTAATGCAAACCTTTTTCCTTCTTCAGGTTCTGTAGAAAAGAAGCAACAGAGAAGATCGATTCGAACCCGCTCCGAGTCTGAGAAATCCACTGAAGTTGTGCCAAAGAAGAAGATCAAAAAGGAGCAGGTTGGCTTCCTCCATGTAGAGAGTTAAAATATATTGTATTCATAAATGTTGTGGCTTATATTGGTGCCTTTTTATTTGTGTCCATTTTTCCCCATCGGGTTTCGGTGTGGACTATCCTCCATGAAATCCCCCTGTCAATGCCATTGCTGTGACTCTGCTGCTGGCATCTTCTCAGTATCAGTCAGGCTATGGAAGTGATGGATGACTCCTAATGAACCTGCCATGTTTCCTTTGAGATTTCTGTTCTGGGTTTGTTTCAGTGATTTCTCTTGGATGGATTTGCCACCAGGTTCCTTCCTTTGGCTCTTGATTTAGCTGCTGGTTTGTGTTGAGGTTTTGTTTTTCAAATGAAGTTAGAGTGATTAATTTGACCACTTCTGAAAATGGACTTCAAGAATGATTTCACTTAAAGATGAATAGTCAGACTTCCATGTTGGCAGACATCAGCAAAACAGTTCTGGGATATACCATTTTTCCTGAAATAGYTCTAACGTGTACAGGGCATTCCTTTAATCTGGATGTCAGATAGACAAATGTTGTTGCTTTAAAAAATTTTTAATGATAAAAGATTTCTGCATGGCAATGAGTAGGAGAGTGCAGTGGATGGACAGAAGTATTAAAACCTGCATACACTTTTAACAAGTTTGTCAAAGTTGTTGGTTCTTCTCCTTGCACGGTTGATTTTTCCCTCCTMAAGGGCCTCTGTCTGAAAGCTGAGAATTTTATATAAATGTTTCATAGTTTAGCTTTTCCCAGTGAGAATTTTTAAAGAGGGACAGTCAGGGTAAAGATTTATATGGGATGGGGAAAAAATATTTTTATCTCTTTAATTTATTCTTTGCCCTTTGCGCTTTGTTTTGCACTTCCTTCACTTCAGAGACTGAAAGTGAACTCAGTGGCTTTTTTCTTTTTATTTTTTTTCCTTATTTTTCCCTTGATGCTGCAGCATTTCTGCACTGCTGTGCAGCAGAGGAGTGCTCCAGCTCGAGGCAGTTTCTTGCTGAAACTTTAAAGCAATTTCAGTGTTGGGTGTGTGACACCYGATGTGGTCCCTGCAGCCTCTTGGCACGAGCTGCTGCAGCCTCCCCCTTTCTAAAGAGCTGTTTTATGTTTGCAAAGGTTTCTTAATTTAACAAAGGTATAAGAACCAACAAGATGAACTTCATGGATGCCAGGCAGCTTCATGTGCTTCTCTCACCTGGCTGCCTCAGTCTGTGGACTTTAATTAAAGTGCTTTTCTCAGGAGAAGTATCTGACTGAAGTGAAACCCAGGGGTAATGCACAAAGCCTTGAATGTATTAAGTTAAATTTTARAAAAGAAAACTTACTAACTTCTTAYAATTATGCAACAATATTTGTTACCCAAAGTCAAGTTTTCTTGATTCCCCAGTTAGTCTGCAACAACTTGGTATAAAATTATAACTGGAACGAGTACAATTAATGGGAAAAACAAAATGTTGATGCTACTGTTACAGTGACTAGTGGAGAAATAAAAGTGATTGTTTAGATTTTATATTTGTATTACAAAATGTATCCTATACAAATCCTTCTACTGTATGTTTTTACCTATTGTACAACAAAATAAAATATTTTTTAAAAAAATTATAGAATAATCCTTAAATATTTACTAAATGTGTTTCTCCATGCATATGTAACCACATTGCAAAGAAGTAACTTGTAATTCTTAGCCTTGAAAACAGGATTTTAGGCAACAGCTTTCTTGTGTAAATATTATCCAGTCACCAAATTCCCACATCTTCCCTGTATGTTGGCAGAACAGTTCCTAAACTCCTGCCTAGGGTYGAGGACTGGAGGTGCTTTTGCCAGGCTGTGAACTTGTGCCTTTGTGTGCTGAGGTGCCCTGGAGTCCCAGCTGTGTAGAGCCCTGCACCACGGCCCTGGGCAGGGCTCTAGACGGGCAGCAGGGGCTCCAGGAGCTGCAGGAGTGCTGCTGGCAGCACCCAGGGGCCCTGCAGTGTCTCAGTAGCCCAGTGCCACCCTGCCAGGGGAGGGTGGGCTCTGCACAGGCAGCCCCAGGGCCTGCTCCTGCCTGCTGGACACGRACACGGCGCTGCTGTCACCTGCAAGGACCTGGCTGGGGAGCCCAGGCTGGGCACCCCTGGCTGCCATGGCACCAGCCTAGGCAGGAGTGGATCCAGCAGGACACCGAGGCTCGGGCTCAGGAGGGGATGGCAGCTCCCACCTGAATTCTAACCCCTTGAACTGTTTGCTTTTTGGTTCTAGGGAGGAGCTTTCCTCTGGTGTTAACTGTGGATTTTCCTTTCAAACAGGTCGAAACTGAACCACTGGCAGCAGTGAAGACTGGGCTGCAGAAAGGTGAGTGACAGGTGAAAATTAACTCAGCTGAACTGGGTTCATAGGTGCCCAAGCTCCTGGCCCTTGGGCAGCAGCTTTGTTCCACATGAGGCACAGTGCTGGTGCTCTGTAGGGCTGAGCTCCAGCTCTCTGGGGACAGGCTGTGTTTGGGGTTCTGCTCCTTGTGCATTGCTGGGGGAAGGATGGTGTTTGTCCACGTGCTGTAAGTCCTGGGCRTTTCTCAGAAGTCTGTGCTTAGCCAAAGTTAAAGACGGATGATGAAGAGGAAATCTAAGGATTTATCCTCCCTTAGAGTTAATTTATTGCCTTACTCCACTCTGTCACCATGTTTAAAAGTTTGTCAAAAGSTCTGCCTAAGCTGGTTCTCAGTTAATTTTCAGGGAGAGCTCCACTAGTAACAAAATTGCAAACTGAAAATTAAGGCAGATAATGGAATCCCAGYTCTCATCTTTCTTTCCTTTATTCAGTGTAAGCAAAAAGTTGAGAACATAAGATGAAACTAATTTCAGCGTGTTGTGTTAAGGTGCCAGTGAGATTTCAGACTCCTGTAAACCCCTAAAGAAGAGAAGCCGTGCCTCCACAGACATGGAGCTGACCAGCTCAGCCTACAGGGACACGTCWGACTCTGATTCCAGGGGCCTCAATGATTTACAGGTAAAGGGGTGCTGGTGCTCACAGGACCTGCTCAAGCTCTCGGTGTACAAGGGGCTTTTCAGTTGATTATTGCTAAATACATGAGCACTGTTTTGTACAAACTTTGTCTTTTGTTGTCTGCAAACATGAAGTTCTGAGTGCTGTGTGTTTTCCTCTCTGCAGGGCAGTTTTGGGAAGCGTTCAGACAGCCCCTCAGCCACTGCTGATGCTGATGCCTCAGATGTGCAGTCAGTGGACTCCAGCTTATCCAGGAGAGGAACTGGAACAAGTAAAAAGGACACTGTTTGTCAGGTAACTGGTGGTACTGGGGAAGTGATGGATACTGAGTATGTATGTGTTTCTGTTAGTTCKCTTAATTTGATCTCTCAGATAAAATATCCAGGTTTTTAGGAGTTTTCATGCTCTGGAAATGATTCATATTAAATGATTCCCAAGCCCTCCTGCAGGCCAGAAAGCTCAGCAGCTGGAAGGTGTTGTCTAATCCATACCTGCCAGCATCAGTAGAAAAAATAGGTGCCATTTTCTGCTCCATTTGAAGATTCCACATGGTTGGTCAGGATAAGACAGAGTGAGAATTCTTCAGTATTTTGAAAAAAAATCCTGGGGTCTTCTGTCCAGTTCCCTGGTCAGTGGTAGAGGAGCTGAAGAGCAGGAGCAGCTTGTCCCCTGAGCAATGGAGGAGTGCAGGTGGATGCTGTGGTGCCTCTCCTGCCTCTGTCCTGGCTCGCAGTTACCCAGAGCGAGGTGCAGGGAGTGCTGGCATTGTCCTTGGCCTGAGCCTTGCCAGGTTCAGTTCTCCTGCCTTCCCCTGATGGTGAAGCAGTTGAGGCAGTTGCTGTAGTTGGCTCCTGGCAGTCCCTGGCATGTCAGGCTGCCCTGCTCCCTGCTGAGCTCTGTGCCTGTTGCAGATCTGCGAGAGCTCCRGCGAGTCGCTGCTGGCCTGCGAGGGCGAGTGCTGCAGCATGTTCCACCTGGAGTGTCTGGGCCTGAAGGCCATGCCTGAGGAGAAGTTCATCTGCACCGAGTGCAAGAATGGTGAGTGTGTGCCTGGAAAGCTGGCAGGGGTTTCCCCCTTTGCTCAGGAGCCACTTTCTGCTCAGAGCAAACCAACACGGTGCTTTCCCAGGCTTTGTAAGTTCGGGTTATTCAGCTGCTTTTTTTAACCTCTGAGACCAGAATCTCATTTTCCATTTAACAAGTGCCTTGTAAGAAAAAAACTGATGAACTGCTTAGGGTTTTACTTGGAATAAGAGACTTCAATGTGAGCAGCTACTCCAGTGTTCCTGTGGATCACGGGCTGTCAGACGGGAAGGATCCCGCATTGCTCACAGTCTGTTAGGACAGTATCTGTGTGTCAGAGCTGGCTCTTACAGCCACGGTTCCTTCTTCCCTCTCTTCCAAGGAGAGCACACGTGCTTTTCCTGCAAGCTGCCTGGCAAGGACGTGAAGCGCTGCTCTGTCAGCACCTGTGGCAAGTTCTACCACGAGGCCTGCGTGCGCAAGTTCGCCACCGCCCTGTTCGAGTCGCGCGGCTTCCGCTGCCCGCAGCACTGCTGCACCGCCTGCTCCGTGGACAAGGACATGCACAAGGCCAGCAAAGGTGAGGGCAGCTGCTCCTGCAGGGGCAGCTCAGCTGCATCGGGGCAGTAGCACTTGGTCCAGTTCTGCTCTCTGTAACGCAGTGTGGAACAAGGAGCGAGGGTTTCCTCCTCACTGAGCTCAGCACCTGGAGTAGCTCGTGGGTGGGGAGCAGCCTGACACTGTGGGGTGCACCTGGAGTGCACTCTTGGTCAGCTCTTGGTGCTGGCTTAATGGAAGGGTTTAATGGAAGCCAAGGGCTCATAGTACGAGGCCAAGGAATGATTTTTAATGACAGTTTGTAGTGGCCTTGTGAACAATTATTTTTCAACAAAAAAGATCCTTTTAGAAATGAACCAAAATGTTTAAACCACACAAATAGACTSTAGAATGATGGGAGCTTTTCTTAACAATACTAAAGTGAAAGTTAAGGGGGTAATATTTATGAAACTTCCTTTAGAAATAAAGATGCAGCTGTTTCTTTGTTTTTTTTCACCCAGTGCTGCCMTTGGAATAGAGCCAGCCCTGCCTGTGCCTGTGGGGAGTTGTGCCCTGTGCTGAGCACTGGCTGTCCCCAGTGGTGTGGCAGGCAGGGAGGGAGCTGTGCCCTGCTGACGTGTGTGTGTTCTGTTGGGCAGGTCGCATGGCGCGCTGCCTGCGCTGCCCCGTTGCCTATCACTCCGGAGACGGCTGCATCGCTGCAGGAAGCTTGTTTGTGTCATCCCACATCCTCATCTGCACTAACCATTCCAAAAGGACTCACTCCTCATCAGCTGTAAATGTAGGCTTTTGTTTCGTTTGTGCAAGAGGTGAGACACGTGGTTTTTTTTCCCTGTTTTACGGTTCTGTTGTCATTTGTGCAGTTTAGTGGTAAAAAATTGTGTTTCGTGAGGAACTCCTCCCTCAGGGCTTGCTGGGGTTAAATGCTGCCTGGGATTTTTTTATCTAATTTTATTTTATTTTGTTTTGGTCAGCAGTTCTCATGAGATTGCACTTGCTGTGTTGGTCCATTTGATAGCCAGAAGCAGCAATTGGCACTCAGGCCAACTTGTTCTGCCAGTAGGGAAAAGCAGATCCCAATCCCCCCATTCCAGCCTTTTCATGCTGAGAATGGCTGCTGTGTTGTTAATCACTRTGTTAAGCAGAAGGGAATTCTTTCACTGCCACAAACTTAAAACTGTGTAAGTTTTAAGGCTAAAAGGTGGGATTTACTCATGAACTAGAAAAACTCAGCTTATTACTGCCATCACATTTGAGGACTTTGAAGGAAAACCTTTAGCAGTACTGTATGAGCAAGTTTCATGCTGGGCTTCTCCATGTGTCAAAGTTCTTTTTTTTTTTTTCTTTTTGACTTTTTTCCCCACTTGTTACTTTTATGGTTCTTCATCAGGGTTCTGCCAGAGAGCAGCTTAAAAAAAAGTGCAGCAGTTGCCTTGGTCTCAAGATTCAAAAGTGTCATTATTCTTAGGTGTTGGAATAGTATTAATGAGGACCTACAGAATGCCAGCAGTTTATATTGGATGTGTTCTCTGCAGCAGTTCTGAGAGTCACTAATAGGGAAATGAAAGTGAACTGGATCCTGAAGTTGTTTTCATTTATGTTTGTTCAGGTGGAAGTTTAGTTTGGCTTGACTTTGCAAGAGCAGAGTAATAATTACACATCTCAGAATGACAAGAAATGCAGAAGGAATTTTTCATGCTTTTTTTTTCCTTCCACTTTACATTAGTAATTATCTTTATACCTGAATCTGGCTCCATCAGAGATGAAACTGCACAAATCTGTATTTTATCCTAGCAATYTAAATAATCTCTTGAGCCCTGGCAGATGGAATTCCCTGTCCTGTGTATTTCCCTGATCTTAATTAGGAGAACTTGAACAGTCACAAACCATTGCCACTGCCTGAATCCTCTGTGTCTTAGAGCAACAGTTACTTGTTCTTCTAGAACATTCTTGTGGGGCTTGTGTCCTCCAGGCCTGGCTGGAGCCAGAGTGCTGAGGGCAGAACCTGGGGCAGGAGCACTGAGCCACCTGCTCAGAAAGAAATGGGGAACTGAATGCTTTAGAAATCCTTGCACATCTGTGAGAATGGTGATTGAATTAGTGSTAGGTGCTGTCAGAAGCAGAGACTTTGTATTTAGATGCAGTTACTSAAGTGAGAAATGTAGATGAGAGACAATCTGTAAAATACACAGACTTGATTACAGAGAAGTACTTGAAATACAAGGTATTTAAAGACTTCTTGCTCACCTCCCTGCAGTTCCCTGCAATCAGCATGTTCCAGTTCACCTTGCTGCATGTGTAGGTTCCCTTATAGGAATCYTCCCAGTGATGCATGTCCACATGGGCTGACCCCAGTCTTCTTACAGCAGTGTTTGAGGCACCATCCAGGAGCTTCTCTCCAGCCCTCAGCTGTGTCCCTCAGGGGAAGATTGGGGGCTCTCTTGGTAGCTCATCTTTGCTGTTCCTTTGGGGCTCAGTTGCTCTGCTCTTGCCGTGAGTTACTGGCCAAGCACTTCTGCCCCAGCTGGGCTCACAGCTGGGCTGCCTGGCTCTTTGCAGTAATAGGAAAAGCTCTTCTTGGTGCAGGACAGAGTTGCAGAGGCCTGGAATGGAGTTCTGTAGGGAACTGAGTGCTGGACTGTTCTGGAGCAGCCCTGGGGAGGCTGCYKGGGGRRSYTYMMCMMC
>CADDXX010000771.1:32529-45591 GCA_902810485.1 Alauda arvensis
CTGGGGCAGAGGCTCCATCTGTGCTTCCCYCTTGGAGCCCTGCAGAACACTGACCTACTCCTTGCTTTCCAGCCAATTACAGAGGCAAAACCCTTCCACAGACAAGATCTCAGGGCCAGGTTTGTAGGGARTGGGAGGGTGAGGTCCCATTCCCAGCATCTGTTCTGTCTGTAGCCCCAGCTCAGAGCACGACCCTGCTGCRGTGAGCATCCCCCCAGGTCTGCACAGGAGCTTCCTTTTGCCACGTGGGAAGGAAGAGGGGATCCCACAGCTTCAAACTTTGTTGCTTTTCTTGTGCTTCTCTATAAATGCACAAATGAAGGGTAAAAAACCAGTTGAAATTCCACTTAGAAGCAGCTTATTTCATAGCAAGGTTTTTCAGTGAAGTCCGAGTCTCTCCAGCACAACCTCTTTGTTAGCACAGAAACTTTGTCAGACTTTCCTTTTTCTTCATTTTATCTTTTTTCATTCCCACATAAAGCATTAGAGGTGTTCATTTGGTTTATTTGATTTTTCCTTCATGGAATCATGGGTAGTTTCATTGCAGCTCATCTCTTTCTGTTTGTTTCGTATAGGGCTGGTAGTGCAGGACCATTCAGACCCCCTGTTCAGTTCCTATGCCTATAAGTCCCACTACCTACTGAATGAGTCAAATCGTGCTGAGTTGATGAAATTACCTATGATTCCTCCTCCTTCGTCAGCTTCCAAAAAGAAATGTGAGAAAGGTAACCAAAATAGTTTCTTTCTCTTTGATTTACTTTYGCTTTTTTCTATTTTTTCTCTCTAAATCMACGGAGAAATGTCTGCTTGTCCCCACACTGACTGCTTTCAGTGACCTTCACTCATGGTTATTGTGAGCCTGTGTTCATGTTGTTGGCAATTTTTAATTTTTTTTTAATTATAAAAGGGCTTAAAATAATTGCTGTCACTAAATTCTGCTTGGAAGATATTTGGTCACTCTGTATGTGGCCTGGGCTGTTCCAGGCTCACGGAGCTGTTTGCTCAGCATTGTGAAGAGGAGGCAGATGGAGCTGGAGATTGTTGCAGTTCAGTGTTTACCTGGATGATGTGAAAGCACTTCTTAAACTGACTGGAAGCAGAGAGGGATGTGCTGCTTTGRATCTTGTGCAGGTCCTGAGGGAAGAGAGGGCGTTTGGGGCTGGACAGGGGAGGGTGCTGTGTCCTTCTGGAAGGTGCCAGAGCAGGGAGGCAGTGAGCTTTGGCCTGTGTGTGTCCCCACTACTCCGGGGGCTCGTGTCCCACCTCCAGCAGTGCCCCTTCCCTGTCCCCTGCCATGGGGATGGGTCCTTGCCCAGCCAGGCTCTGAGCCCACAGGGACCCCCCAGCTCCACACAGGGGTCACTGCTGCTGCTGCTGGGGGGGCTGAGGCTCCCCACATCCCCCCAGGGCAGCTCCTGCAGGCTCACRTGGGACATTTCATTCCCCACAGAGCCCCATCACCCAGCCCGAGTTAGGWCCCAGAGCTTGTGAGATCAGGGGCTTGCAGTGGTCCTGGAATTCCTGGAAACAAGAATTATTTTGAGCCCTGTGCTTAGCTTGAGCCAAATCTGCCTAATGCATCCCGAGAGCAATGTTGGGTTTTTTCTTGCTTAGCATTGACAGTTTTGTGTTTGATTTTGTTTGATTTTTGCATCTCTTGGCATTTTCTCATCTTGGATAATGTTTCAGTAATGTGTCTGTATTTCCTCTGAAATTACATTTGCAAAAAATASTTGAAAAATTTCATTATGGGTTTGGGAGCTCTGGAGGATCCAAATGACTGAATTTTACTGGTTTTAGCAGAGGAAATACAGTGTTGGTCATGCAACTGAATTGTTTAAGGAATGCTCATTGTAACATGCAATGATCAGTTAATGCAATGATATTTTGGGAAGTCTATAGGTGGACAAGATTTTCTGGTAAAGGTTTGAAAGTGACTATTCACACTTTAATACTGTGATTGAAAATTGGTTTGAATACTCTCAAGTCTCTCCCAGATTTTCCATCTGGGACAAAAAAATCTTGTTAATTTTTAAATATACATACATATAAGAATGTATGTATATATTCTGTACCTACATGTATAAAATATTACAGTGTATATTATGTGTAATGAATCAAGTCACCTTACATGAGCTGCTTTGCTTAGAGTTGTGCTGTGGCTCTCCACATGTAACACCTCACCCAAAAKGTGAGCCAGCCAAAATAACTATTGCCCAAATTAGTGTCAGCTTCAGAAATTCATGTGAACCCCAGTGCTGAGGTTCCCTCTGTGCACCAGGAACTTTTGGGATGGGGACAACTCATGTGTGTCTCATTCTGCTTTATGTACTGGGCTCATCCTGGAAAACTTTTTTGTGGAATGACCACACTTACTACAATTCTTTTTCCTGTCCTTGCAGCAGAAAAGTATTGATCAACCTATAGGCTGTGGGGTTGGTGCTTGCTACTGATTGCTGGGGATCCAGTCAGAGCAATGTTGATTGAAAAGGATTCTTTGAACTGTTGGAGTTGTGTGCKGCTTTGGCCATCACCTCAGCACTGAAAGCTGGCAGCACTGTCCCAGCTCAGTGCTTCCCTTGGGACTGCTGCTCCTCCTGCCAAMTCACCTCCTGTCTGACTCCTCAGCTGCTTTATCTGATGCAGTTAGGAGTCCCAGCTTAGATTACACACTGCACAATCCTTTTTAACCAACGTTGTTACGTYTGACTTGATCCCTTTCTTTTGCCATTTTCCTGTGGGGCAGTGGGAGTCTGGAGTGGGTGATTTAAAATGAATGTCAATTGCTGTGCACGGGGGGGAGCAAATCCTGACTTCTACAAACCAAGCAGGGCTTCTTTGTTTCAAGGTGGCAAACTGTTGTGCTGTGAGTCGTGCCCAGCTTCCTTCCACCCTGAGTGTCTCAGCATAGAAATGCCTGAGGGATGCTGGAATTGCAATGACTGTAAAGCTGGCAAGAAGCTGCGGTACAAGCAGATCGTTTGGGTCAAGCTTGGGAATTACAGGCAAGTTCACCTTCGGGGCTTTCTGATGCTTTGAATGTTTCTGTGTGCTCTGGAATTGCAGGAGGATAAAGCAGCTCAGTCATCGTGAACAAGAGTTAGGAATAATTCCTCTGCCTGGGGTCAGGCACAGATGTCAGCCCTGGAATGCAGTGCTCCTGCAGCACTGATGGATGGGAGTGCACACACCTTTGCTCTGCAGAGCAGCATCAGGATGTGGGGAAGCAGGGGCTGKCAGAGCCCAGCTGTCCTTGCTGCTGTTTGCTTTAGTCAGCAGTGCAGGTGTTCACAGGTGATCCTGGAAACCCACTCTYCAGCCACAGATACTCTTAGAAGGCTTTTCCAGAATTTGGAGTAAGAACTTTGCTTGTGTTTTGCATGAAGCTTCCCAGGCATTGCCAGCAGGAGCMTTGGCTGCATGAGGGAAGAATTCATTTCCTTAGGAAAGGAAAACTGGCTTTTTTTTTCCTCAATCCCATTAGAGAAACTGGGAAGCTCTAGTTCAGGGAACTTACATTCTTCTTTTCTCTCCTACTCTGCAGGTGGTGGCCAGCAGAGATCTGCAATCCCAGGTCTGTGCCTCTCAACATACAGGGCCTCAAACATGATATCGGGGACTTCCCAGTATTTTTCTTTGGTTCACATGACTACTATTGGGTACACCAGGGCAGAGTTTTCCCTTATGTTGAAGGAGATAAAAGCTTTGCTGAGGGGCAAACTAGTATTAACAAGACCTTCAAGAAAGGTAAAATCAAACAAAGTTTATAGTGGTTTATGACAAAAATTCCACGTGTTTGTGTCTCCATCACCACTTAACCTGCATGGGAATATTATGTGACTAGTGTTCTGTGTTCACGTGAAATCCAGCATTGTGTTGATCCCTTGACTGCAGATAAAAATGTGTTTAAGTGCCTACTCATTGTGTGTTGTTGTGGGCCAGTTCAGTGCTTCCACAAAGGGGGAAATGTTAAGATGGATCTTGGGCTCTGCTGCATGGGATCATTGTTCAGTATCTTGGTACTTGATGATAAATTCATGATAAATTGCAATAACTAATTTTTAGCTTGTCTTTTTGTTAACAGAGTTCTGTTCCTAGTCTTAAAAAAATTGAATAGATACATGTACATGTACATATTTGATTAGCAGCAGCTGGGGCTGATTGCTTTCTATTCTGAATTCCTTGCACAGCACTTGAAGAAGCAGCAAAGCGTTTCCAGGAACTGAAAGCACAAAGAGAAAGCAAAGAGGCATTGGAAATTGAAAGGAATTCAAGGAAACCTCCGCCCTATAAACACATTAAAGTGAGTTGGCCTCTTTCTTTTTTATTTTTATCCTGTGTGTGAGGAAGTTGCCCTGTGCATGAGTAAGGATGCCAGGAGAAGGYGTGGCTGCCCACTCCCTGGCAGTGTTCAGGGATCAGAGCAGCCTGCTCTGGTGGAAGCTGTCCCTGCCCATGGCASGGGTTGGCACTGGATAGTCTTTAAGGTCCCTTCCAGCCCACACTGTTCTGTGATTGTAAGTTATGTWCTGACACCAAGGTGTTCAGCAGAGGAAGCCTGAAGAAATTCACGTAAATCATTTTGCTGTTCTTGTCACTGATCTCTTGTGCTTTACAGTCCCGTAAAACACAGGATAATTTTTTTTTTTGCCTTTTCATGTGTAGTGGCTCTCCTTTCCAAAACACTTTGCAGGTCCTTGCAGGGAACTGTTTCCTCTTTAACTAAGCTGTGCTCCCCCATGACACCCCAGAGCRCTGTGCTCACGCTTTGCTGTCCCCTGTGCCCCCAGTCCAACAAGGTGATCGGGAAGGTGC
Source organism: Alauda arvensis (assembly GCA_902810485.1). Lineage (NCBI taxonomy): Eukaryota > Metazoa > Chordata > Aves > Passeriformes > Alaudidae > Alauda > Alauda arvensis. The sequence goes on from CADDXX010000771.1 coordinate 37,345, forward strand.
AGATCCAGGTGGCAGACCTGTCCGAGATCCCGCGCTGTAACTGCAAGCCCTCGGACGAGAACCCCTGCGGGCTGGAGTCCGAGTGCCTCAACAGGATGCTGCAGTACGAGTGCCACCCGCAGGTGTGCCCCGCCGGCGAGCGCTGCCAGAACCAGTGCTTCACCAAGAGGCTCTACCCCGACGCCGAGATCATCAAAACCGAGCGCCGCGGCTGGGGCCTGCGCACCAAGAGGAGCATCAAAAAGGTGTGGGGAGGCAGGGCAGGGTGGGGCTGGGGGAGAGCACTGCACTCTGCACCTCCACACAGTCAGCTGTGGGTTAACCCCTCAGCAGCTGCTCACAGCAGTGCCCAGTGAATTGGTGACCTTGTCGTGAGGTGTCAGGCACGTCCTGGCTCTCCTGATTTTCCTTAGAAAACACTCTTGGCCTGGAGTGCTGCTTTTAAACATGGAGTTTAGTTTAATTTTATYAAATTCAGAGCCTTTTTAATCTGCGTTTCATGAAAACTGTGTTACTGCAAATGTTCTGAGTTCATTGACTGCTGAAGGCCTAATAAAAATGAAGTATGTAGTGAACATACTGTAACAGTTCCAGTTTCCTGAGGAGTCCATGAATATTGTCACATTGTCCCCTTTGAAAGAAAGCAGGAAGGCTGAAAGGGTTTTATAGRCCTGACAATTGTCTCATGTACTGAATGCAGGAACAGGGCTGCCTTTTATTCTGTGTGGGTGCATTGCTTGGACAGCAATTACCTGCTGCATGTATTCACATTGTGCCCACTGGAGCAGTAAAGGGTAACACTTCCTGTGATGATTAGAGTCTTTCTTATAGGAAATGCTTTTTCCTGTGCTGCTTCCCTTTACCATAGTTGTGATTAGGATGCATGGATTTCTCACTGTGCTCTCCTTTCCTTTGCAGGGTGAATTTGTGAATGAGTATGTTGGGGAGCTGATAGATGAGGAGGAGTGCCGGCTGCGCATCAAGCGTGCTCACGAGAACAGTGTCACCAATTTTTATATGCTAACTGTGACCAAGGTGAATGTTGTGTCTTGTTTGATAGCAAATGTCACTCAGCAGCAGGAAGCCTCTTTGCTTTGCAAGCACTAAACACATCTTTGTCTTTTTCCTTGAAGGACCGGATAATAGATGCTGGCCCCAAGGGGAACTACTCTCGTTTTATGAACCATAGTTGTAACCCAAACTGTGAAACACAGAAGTGGACAGTGAATGGTGACATTAGAGTTGGACTGTTTGCTCTTTGTGACATTCCTGCAGGTAAAAGGATGCCACTCTTTGGCATGTTTGCTTTTGTCTTGCAGTGGCCGAGTTCCTCATTCAAAATTATGATTTTTTCTCTGAAATTACTAATATTAAAAGTGTTTAGGAATTTTGTAATTCATTGGACTGGAGATTATACTTAAGGTTCCAGGGGTCTCATGGTAACAAATGCTACTGAAATGTCACTGTCACAGGCCTGTCTTCCCTCAGTGCCCACSTGGGTGAATTGTTTTTCTTTGATTTTAGGAATGGAGTTAACATTCAACTACAACCTGGATTGCCTGGGCAATGGCAGGACTGAGTGTCACTGTGGGGCAGAGAACTGCAGTGGCTTCCTGGGAGTGCGCCCCAAGGTACGGCTGAGACTGCAGCTTCTCCTCCCAAGCACAGGAGCTTGGCAGGGCAAGGAGGGGTTTGGTTTGTTGCACTCTTTAGCCTATCTAATACATTCTACCCTTGGAACTCCCCTAAGATTTTATAGTGTGCCCTGCCATGCTGTTGTGTCTGGTGGGAAGTTAATTCAGAAATATCTGAATGAGCACTTCTGGCTTCTAGAGCTTAAAAATTATTTTAAATGGATTTAATTTAAGAAGAGCTCATGCAAGTAATAACTCAAAATTGACTTGAATGCCAGGGGTTTATAAGTGACTCTGTGTTGTGATTTTCTCCTTCTTAGACAGCATTTGCATCGGCAAATGAGGAGAAGATGAAAAATGCAAAATTAAAGCAGAAGAAACGGAAAACAAAAACAGAACAGAAACAGATGCATGAAGATAACTGTTTCCAGTGTGGAGATGGGGGAGAGCTGGTCATGTGTGATAAGAAGGACTGTCCCAAAGCATACCACCTCCTATGCCTTAACCTGACTCAACCACCTTTTGGTAAGAACAGTCACGTGGCTCCTGCTGCTCAGCTTTTCCTTCCTGCTGCAAGACAGTGTTGCAGGTGAAATGCAGCATTAATGTGCATGAAGTACAGTATTCCCTTACATTAAATGCAGTGTTCATTTGCACTAAGTGCACCAAATTTGCTTTTGCAGTACCACTCACTTTTAGGAGTACATCAGAGGGCTGTTCCTAAATGGAACCAGTGGGCAGAGGCTTTCTCATACTTTCTAGTGTTGTTCTTGTTCCACTCCTTGAATCAAACTTAGTTTTGTTTTGATTGAAACATGAGCATCATCTTGGTGTCCTGGCACAAGCAAATGACAGTTCAAACACTGACAAAGCCAGCAGAATGTGTAGGGCTGACCTAAAGCTTCATTTGGAGGTGCTCTCTGAGGAGTGCAGTGTCCAGGGCAATGTGAGACGCTCACATGTGGTGCCCTGGTGCCCAAGGAAGTAGATCTGACTATTTTAAAGTCTGGTTGTCAATGCAGTGATGTTCTGGGCCAAGAGAGGCCTAAAAAATGCAAAATAAAACTGTGTTCAGTCAGATKCTTGTAGATGAGAAGAAGCAGCAGCTGGTTTTTCTGAACTTTGTTTGCATTCATCTGAGCAATCCAGCATGGAGCGAGGGTTAAAGGCCAGCGCTGCCTCCACAGTGCACTAATTCCAGCTTCCTGTCTCTCCTCAGGAAAGTGGGAATGTCCGTGGCATCAGTGTGACATCTGTAGCAATCCTGCCGTGTCCTTCTGTGAGTTCTGCCCCCATTCCTTCTGCAAGGATCACGAGAAGGGAGCCCTGGTGCCGTCGGCGCTGGACGGCCGCCTCTGCTGCTCCGCACACGACCCCAAATCTCCTGTGGCRCCCGAGTACTGGAGCAAGATCAAGTGCAAATTGGAAGCACAGAATGCTGTGGARGAGGCAAAGGAGTGAATTTGGTTAAGAACAAACACGGGAGGGGAGAAGAGGGGCAACAGGCGATGAACTCAGAGAGGTTGCAATGCCACACTGGGCTTTGTCCTCGGAGCCGCCACGTGTGGGCAGGAACGGGACCATGGACCTGAGCGAGAAGGACCAGGCAGTGGTGTTTGCTTTTTGTTGTTTGGTCTTTCTTTTACCCTTGAATGTGCTACAGCAGCTCTTACTGTTGGAAACCAGGAGCGTCTTGGCCTTTGAAGAAAACCGTAAACCTTTTGACAGTGAAAAGAATATTCTGTTTAAAATAATGTTCTTTGAGTGTAGAAAGCAAAGCATAGCCACATATTTATTTATTTAATTTTGAAAGGGTGTTGAAGATCTGGCTTTGATCAGTCATCGTGTCTTTAAAAACAAAACAGCCAAGCCAACGTAACTTTTGTGTCTAGTTTGTGGAAAGAGCAAAGCCTCTCCCCTCTGTAACACTGAGATGCCAAACAGACAGGTGTGGGTGTCAGACCAGGTGACTCTGAAATGCCTCTGTTCCAGTACTTATTGTTAAAGGCATTGGAGAAGGTAGGTTGTCTCTCATGTTTACTTATGAATATTATTGTGAAGCTTTTCCTGTGAGAAATCAGGTGTGTGACTTCTGGGAAGTGCTTGTACCACAAGGTCTGGCAGTGGGGAAGAAGTGGTGGCTCCTTGCTCCAGAGCTGTCTGGGGTGTTTGCAGACAGGTGCAGAAATTTAGAGTTTAGTTGCACAGGGGTCATTTCTTTATCCCACCTATTTTGGAAACCCCTGGCAGGCAGGAGAGGCTCCCAGCCTCAAGTCAGAGCTGAAGTCAGTCCTGCCACTGGGTTCATCATCTGCCACATCTGCCCTGGTTTGGTGGCAGTTACTGAGTCTGACTCTTCAGTTCTGCCTTCTCAGGCTGCCCTTGGCATCAGGGAGGCTTGRGCACAGGAGGGACCTGACCTATGTGTGTGTTGGTTTTGATGGAATGCTCWGATTTTTTTGTTGAGAGAGATCTTCTGACTTTAATCTTCATTGTTAATGGAGCTGAGGAACATCTCAGCACTTCCTCAATGAACAGGGTATTTTGTGTCTGGGTGAGGAGCCATATCCCAGCAGCCAGCTGATGCCTCAGGAGATGGTTCTGTCGTGGATTTCCTTTGTTAATCAGACAGACTCCTTCAGTGAGGCTTTCAGAGTGGCTTGTGTTGGCTCTTGCTCCAGAATTTTTTTAGAAAACCTGTATTCCTCCATTTTTTTGTGCAAGGAGCCACAGGGCACTGGTGTCCCCAGGCTGGAGCTAGTTCTGGTGACTCTTCCCCCCCAGCCCACAATCTCACCAAGCACTGTGTCTCTCCCCTGCCCTGGTACAGTGAGTAYTCCTGACTTGTGTACTGATAGCAACTACTCCCTGCCAGCCTTTGCTCTTGGGTATTGAAAATAATCAAGTGTTGCTGGCATCTGGCTGAATTGAGCCTTGGAATTAAGAACCTTGTCTCTGGAAAGCTGCYTACACAAACCTCTGGCAACACGGAGACTGCTCAGATCAAGAAAAGAGGCTGGAAAAGTCTGTGTGCAATTTAGAGCACGTCTTGCCTCTGCCTGGTGTCCTTCTCATCCTCAAACTGATGTACAGGGGGAGTTCTTTGTGTGTGCAGTGGTGGAGTGACAGATACACTACAGTCCCTGAGCAGCTGCTGGGCCATGGACTCAGCACAGAGCACCTGCCCACCCCTCCCTGGGGGTGACAGAGCCTGCAGGTGTCTGGRGCAGTCCTGGGGAAGCAGCTCTTGGGACCCCTAAAGCACTTCCTGCTGTGGCCATGCTCCAAGTGAGGGTCTGACACTAACCCTGCTGGAAAGCAGTGCTGGATATTGGTATTTTTAAAGAAAAAAAAATTACAAAAAAGGATTTTATTTTTCTTAATGTTTTGTGTGAGAAATGTCTCTTTTTAAGCTCTTATTGAGGGTGCTTAACCTTCTCAGAAATTCCAAACACAGCTCTTGCTACCATGTCTGTAGCCCTGAGGTATTCATTTTATATTATTTATTAGGCTTGATAATGTTCAGTGATTTTCTCTGAAGTCAGAGCATTCTGATAATGCAGATATCAGCTGATATATTATATATATGTATATTAATATATATATATATATGAGATATGTTGCTGATGTGGTGCTGCTGTGTGAGTGCACCAGGACACAGGGTGGGCACAGAAGGCTCAAAACTTCTCAAATGCTGTGATGGAGGCTGCTGCTCCTCCTGTGCCACTCAATGTCTTGGTTCACTTTGTGTTCAGACTTCTCAGAGAAGCTTTTTTTTTCCACACAAAAATGATTCATAGCGGCCAACAGCTGGGCTTGGACTCAGAAGGGAAAACAGGAGGGGTTCAGTTTGTGAACAAAACTGAACTGAAGGTGAGTCTTTCAAAAAGCTTTAACACTGTTAGATGAGAAAAGGCCAGTTCAGAGGATCTTGGTGACTGCAGGGGCTGTTCTGAGTGCCAGACTCAGATGTTAAAATGCACATTTAACCATGTCTTTGTGAACTGAGTAATGTAGAATGTAGTTGCTTAGTGCAGCTCCTTTGTGAGGGAGAGATTGCACAGCTGTTCTGATGGATTGGCTTCAGCAGAGTGGGAAGCAGCTGCTGAATTAATTTGTGTGGGCTCCAAAGTAAGAAATCATGGRTAGTTGGGTTGTTTCATGCTGAGATGTAGAGGAAATCCACAGAACTGGTGATTTTGGTGGAGAACTGCAGTGTGCTGTCCCAGCACRTTGTTGTTCCTTCATGGGAACAGACCAGCATGTTTTTCCCTTRCTTTTGTGGTAGATTTTTGGGATGGCCCCACACTTCTGGTGACCTCCAGCTCTGGCACCTGGGCAGTGTGTGAGCTGCCCTGCCCAGAGAACAGGGTTTGTGGTTTACTGGAGCTTTTCCTCTGCAGCTGCACCTGGGCACAGTGCAGGCATCCTGCAAGAATTCCACCGTTCTGTGGTTGCAGTGGTGCAGAGGCAAGCATCAGCTGTTGTAGCTATCAGATTATTGTATTGACTTGTCCTGTCCATAGACTGTTGAAGGCGTTTGCAGCTCAGGAAGGAAATTTTGTGGGCAAATCACCTTCTCTGGTCGCCACATGSTCTTGGAGAATCAGTTCAAATTGGAGTAATAGGGCTGGAATGTGGATTTTTGGCCTTTCTTCTAAAAAAAACCCCTTCTTTTATCTTAATTTCAGGATAGAATGGGAAAGACACAATTACTAGACATAATTATCAACGAGCATAAAATCTGTATATATTGAAACTTCACAGGATGATGTGGGTGGGGAGGGTGGGATGGGGGTGTCCGACGCTGGTACGGAGAAGTCACTTTAACATGGAAACCTCTGCCTCATTGAATTCAGGGTTTAATGTACTTGAAGCTCTGCGGTTCCTTTTACAGCTTTTTTTATTTATACATGATTTTTTTGTATACTGCATTGAAAAATGTCCTTGACTCCCCCCGAGTTCCTTCCTGCTCCCTCTGTACCCTGGACCCACGGCGAAGGGGAGGCTTTGGGAGCAGCTGGCTCAGAGGTGTTTGTTCTCCAGGTGTTCTGTGGGAGACAACGACCTTGGAGCAGCGCTGTCCCTTTGCTTCCCCTTCCCAGCAGCTTCCCCCAGCATCTCTCTTTATTTGTGTAGCAAAAACATTTGCACTTACGATACACTCCTACACGCTGGATGTGTTCCCGGTGTTGTTCTGAGGGAAAAAGGAGAAAAAAAAAGCAAAACAGGAAGGAAAGAAAAGGTGTTCCCTGTGATGCTGTATTTCTGAGTGAGCAGCTCAGGTCTGTGTTCCCCTGGGAAAGGATCTCGCTGCTCCAGAGCCGGGAGGGAGGGAGCTGGAACTGTGCTTTGTGTAGGGGATTTCTGTCATTAATGTGAATAAAAAAGGGAAAACATGTATGAATTTGCCAAAGCCATTTACCACTCCCTGTGCCACCGTCAGCTCCAGGGCCCGCCTGGGGTGCCTCAGGAGCTCCCGGCCGTGTGGGGCCCCTCAGGATCTCCCGGCTGTGGGTCCCTCAGGCGATCCTACCCGTGTGGAGTCCCTCAGGAGCTCCCGCCCGTGTGGGATCCCTGAGGCAATCCCGGCCGTGTGGGGGCCCCTCAGGATATCCCAGCTGCCTGGGGTCCCTGAGGCGATCCCGCCCGTGTGAGGTCCCTGAGGCGATCCCGCCTGTGGGGCCCCTCAGGAGCTCCCGGCTGTGTGGGATCCCTGAGGCGATCCCGGCCGTGTGGAGTCCCTCAGGATCTCCCGGCTGTGTAAGATCCCTGAGGAGCTCCCGGCCGTGTGGAGTCCCTCAGGATATCCCAGCTGTGGGATCCCTCAAGAGCTCCCGGCCGTGTGGGGTCCCTCAGGCAATCCCGGCCTGTGGGGTCCCTGGGAGCCGCCACCCCGCACTTCTCTCTCGCCTTTGGGTCACAAGCAGACTGGCTGAGCCSCCGCGCTCCCTGTCCCTGCTGGATCTGTGTCTCATTCCCGGTGTCACTTCCCCAGCCAGCCCAATCCCCCGGGGTGCCCCTGTCCCGTCGGAGCCGGGGGTCGGGGCCTGCCTTCGGGGCGTTGTGAGCACCCCAGCCCTTTCTTTGTCTCCACACGATGTTGCACAACGCAGATCCCGCGGATCCGTCTCCATCCCCACGYGCTCTGTAAGATGGACCTTTGTAGAGTCGTTCTTTCTGTAGACTTTGTTTATCTGTAACAAACTTTGTAGATTCTGTGAAATGTTATTTTAACGAAATCACTCGAGTCTTTAATAGCAAAGCATCGATATTCACCCGAGTTGGTGTGGAGGAGTTTTTGGACGCAGATGCAGCCCTGACACTGCCGACGAGTGTCTGATTCCACGGGGCATTACTGTATCATGACTTGATGTTGCCGCATAGACTTTGAGAAATCCGATATTCTGGGGGGTTTGTGTTGGCCTCTGTCCTCTTGCATAGTGTGAAGCCTGTAAAGCTGGTTCCCTGTACATAGATAGCTCCTGTCCTCTAGGTAGAGCGTATCGAGACTTGCCTGTAATATTTTAGCTTCTTACTGACTGTGTGTGATGGTAGAACATACAATTTTTGTACATTCTATCTACTGAGATGTTGCCTTTTTTTTTTTTTT
>CADDXX010000771.1:45821-58881 GCA_902810485.1 Alauda arvensis
CTTGAGGTTGACTTCAATAAATCGTTCTGAATGTTCAAGGCTGAGCTGAGTCAGTTCCGTCTCGGGGCGGGGCAGGGGGGGGATAACGGGACTCCGGTGCCTCCTCCGGGCAGGGCAGCGCCCGCCCCGCCCCAGTGGCCATGCGGCGAGCGGAGCTGGCGGCGGACACGGCGCTCCGGGCGCTGCTCCTGGCCGCCTTCGGGTGGGTGTGTGCGGCCAGGACCCCCGCCCGCCGCCCCCCGCCCTCCCCGCCGCTCATCTGCGCTCGTCTCGTTGCAGGATCACCGAGTTCCTGCCGCCCTTCCAGCGCGTGGTGCAGCCCGAGGAGATGTGGCTCTACAAGAACCCCTACGTTGAGGCGGACCGCGTTCCCACCATCCTCATGTTTGTAAGTTCGGTGGGTTCGTGAAGCGGTTTGGATGGGAAGGGGCCTTAGAAGATCGTTTCGTTCCTCCCACTTGGGGGATGTCCTCCTTAGACCAAGCCCTACACAATCTCTGTGAGAACAGTTTGGGGGATGGGGCATCCACAGCTTCTCTGGGCAGCCCGTSGCAGTGTTTCCTGCATTTACTTTGGTTTATTCTTAATTTACAAGCTCTCTTTTAGCTGCTGGCTAAAGGTTTGTACTGCAATACCTGCAGCTCCTAGTGCACGTTGCAGAAAGTGCAGGATTTCGTATCCATGTGGATAAATAGCTGGAGGGGAGGGGCTGTGAGGATGGAGCCGGGCTCTGCTCGGTGAGGCAAGGGGCACAAACTGGAACGTGGGCATTTCCACCTGAACACGAGGARGAACTTTGCTGTGCGGGTGACTGAGCAGTGACACAGGCTGCCCAGGCAGKGGGAGTCTCCTTACCTGGAGATAATCACAATCATAATCCATCTGGACACAATCCTGGGKGATGTGCTCTGAGGACCCTGAGCAGAGGGATTGGGTTGATGGTCCCCAGTGCTCCCTTTCTACCCATCCTGTGAGATTAGTACCAACTAGGCTGAACATAYAGTGATTTTTGTCATATTTTGAGGCTTTACTATCCAGAGTTGCTTTTGGGATTTGAAATTCGTAGAGTAATGAGGACTTTGCACTGTTGTCCATAATCCATTCCACGTCTGAATTACTGGGTGCATGGGAGATAGCACAGCTCTTGCTATCAGGGAATGTTTTCCTTGCCAGCAGCTATTTTTAGCAGAGATTTATTATCATTTTATTGTYGAATGTTTTCCCAACGCCTCCAGGCTTGGTTAGAAGAGTTTGGCTAACTCTGTGTTGGATTTCCAGGAGAGAGCAGTGTGCCAGAGGGACTGGCTCCCTCTGACAGGTGTGAGGTGAGGGGCTGTAGCTCTTGGGTTGGCAAATAGTAGGTTGGATTTTCTACRAGAGGTGTCTGCTAAACATTAAGGACAAAGCCTGGGGATAGCATTTGGAACAGGCAGTGTAAAGCAGGACACGTGCCAGAGTTCAGGTGGGAGCAGAGTCCATGGGAGCCTGGCAGCCGTGGTGAGGATGTCCTGGGGTGAAATCCCCCAGGGCTGAGATGGGGATGATGATAACTGGTTGCTCTGAATCAGCAGCTCCTGTGGTTTTGCTGACAGAGCTCGGGTGCTGCTGACTGAGTGCTAATGCTGGGGCTTGCAGGGAGGGGAGAGCTGAGGTGCCTGGGACACCCCAGTGACCAGCCAGAGCAGCACTGTGCCAGAAGAGCTGTCTGAGAACCAAAGGATCTGCTGGGCTGATCCGGGGCCTGCTGCAAATCCAGCTTGGGGGGATTTGTTCTGATGGAACTGCAGTGATTGCAGAGGACGGATTGTTGCTTGGCTTTGGGGAAGGCAGAGTCTTCTTGAGGAACTGCTCTTGTGTTCTGGTGAGAACTTAAACCTGYTTCACTGGCACCTAAAATTCTCCCTGTTCTGTGCAGTTCATTGCATTTCTGTCTCCCTTGTTGCTCATCATCCTGGCGAGGCTGTTCATGGGTGCTGACCACGAGGACACGAGGGAAGCCTGCCTTGGTGAGCTCCTCCTTGTCCCAGGGAAGGGCAGCTTGAGCCCTGCCCATGCCTGAACGTGCTGCACTCCCAGGTGGGGATGATGCTGATGTGACCCTTTTGCTCTCTCTCAGCTGGCAGCCTTGCTCTTGCCCTGAACGGGGTTGTTACCAATGCCCTGAAGCTCGTTGTGGGCAGGTGAGGACTGGCTGGTTCCCAGCTGTGGGGAGGGTGGGGGAGGCAGAGCTGCAACAGCCACATCAGGGCCAGGAGCTTGGACACACTCAGCCTGGAAAGAATGTGTTTTTTCCTAGCTGTAATGACAATTTAGAAGTAGAACACCGTGGTTCAGATRGGCTCGTTTAGGGAGGGTTGCACTGGCACGGGCAGCTCCCTGCTGCTCTGTGGGTGCTGGGAGTGCCCGTGCCTGAGGGCCCTGAGCTTCCCTTCCCTGCCCCAGGCCACGGCCAGACTTCTTCTACCGCTGCTTCCCCGATGGGCGGGCCAACGCCGAGCTGCTGTGCACGGGGGACACCCGCAGGGTGACAGAGGGCAGGAAGAGCTTCCCCAGTGGACATGCTTCCTGTGAGTGCCAGGCCTCCTTCCTGCTGCAGCCTGGGACCCACGGGGGGAGGGCAGCTTGGMTTTGCTTTCCTGCATTTGTTGATGTGGTCAGGGGACTCGGGTTTCCCTCTGCAGAGCAAAGGGGTGAGAAATGTGGTCCAAAGCTGTGTGTAAGCCCAGGAGGGATGTGTGCCAGGTACCAGCTTCTAGGATCCATCACTCCCAGCTGGTACTCCCCTTGGCTCACAGGCACCTCTCACAGCCCTCCCACTACAGCAGCACAGGCTGAGGGTSTGGCAGCAAAGCCTGGAGCTATTCTAAACTCACATGGTTCTGTTCTCTTTGCAGTTGCCTTTGCTGGTCTCGGCTTCTCTGCCTTCTACCTGGCAGGGAAGCTGCACAGCTTTGTTCCAGGCCGGGGGAGCCGGGCCCTGCGCTTCTGTGCCTTCCTCCTGCCCCTCTTCCTGGCCACCCTCATCGGCGTGTCCCGCACCTGCGACTACAAGCACCACTGGGAAGGTGGGTGAGCTTCTGCTGGTGCCCCTGGACAGGGCTCAGCAGTGCCCTGAGCAGGGCACTCCAGGCACAGGGAGCTTTGTTGCCATAGAAGTGTTCAGAGCCCACAACAACAACTTGGGTTGGTTTTGTTTTACTCCTCCAGTGGCGATTTTGGTGCCACCTGCAGGGAACTGCTGCTTTTCTCTGTGGTTTTGAAATAGATACCAAGCTTGGGTTTGCAGTGAAGTCAGGTCATGGCTCTAGCAGAAAAGCTGCTGCTGAGGAGTTGATCACGAGGCTTGGGAGGGTGAAGGGCCATTAACTTTGCTCTGTTCTCCCCCACAGATGTGGTGGTTGGCTCAGTGATGGGCTTGGTGCTGGCATACCTGTGCTACAGGCAGTACTACCCTGCCCTGACAGACACCATGTGCCACAAACCCTCCCTGGCCAAGCCCAAGCCACTGCCACAGCACGAGGACAAGCCTCCAGCTGCCAGCTTCCACATGAACATTTAGTGATGRGCCCTGGATGCCAGGGCAGCCAAGGCTTGGGGGAGGCTGCTCAGGAGAAGTGGCTCTGTTGAGGCTGAACCCCTGGGCAGGTGTTCCCTGCTGAGCTGGTGAGTTTTCCTGCCCTGGCCCTTGTGTTGCTTCATTTAATTGAGTTTTGTAGGAGACTCCCTCTTCATGGCCACTGTGAAGTGAGGGAGGCACTCGGGGTGCCAGCCTGCAGAAGGACACTTGGGGTCTGAAGGTCCTGACTAAGAACTGGGAAAATGTGACAAGACRGTGTGCCCAGTCTGGTGGGAGTTCTTGTGTCCAGTCCAGGAAGCACCATTGGTCACCTCCCTGCAATCCAGCTGAGCTGTCCCAGCTCTTCTCCTGGGAAATGAAGTGCAGGACCTGCCAACTTTGAGTTTTTCTAGTTTTYGAAATAAATGAGTTTAATTTTTGTAATGAGCTGTAGTACTAAAACTTTATTTCAAGGCTTGGGTTGTTGCTTTATAAGATGTTCCCTCTGCTGTCTGCAGGGGTTTCTGGTGGGTGTTCTTTCCTTGCAGCCTTGGCACAGTTTTAAGGAGATGACAGAAAATGAGATGGTGTCTGAGAGCATCCCTGCCCATGGTCTGTCTCAGACAAGGAAGGGCAGAGTGCTGCTGGGATCCAGGGCCAGCTGCCTGGCAGGAGCTCTGTGAGCAGTTGTTTGTCACTGCTGCCTTCAAAGACRGGTGGTTTCAAGTGTGTGTACATGCAAACAGCTCAGGTGAGGCTGCAGCAGAGCAAGGCAGGTGAGTCAGTAATGAAACACCACCCCAGCAGCTGCAGTTTGGACCCTCTGTAACTCTGCAGCTTCAACAGAATTACAGAAATACCTTCACTTTCCCCTAACACTGCACATGAATTTTCCAACCCTTCCCTCTCCCCCCAGACATGCATACACCACAGTCATCTACTTATTTATTTTGGCTTTTACTGGAAAAGACATTAAATAACATTTAAAATGTATTTAACTCCTTTTTTTTTTAACAAAGTGCATAACTTAAAAAGCTGATCATTAGTGTCCCATGTTAAGACTGTCTCTTTTCCTGCTCCCATGAGACCTTAGCCAGCAGCAGTTCAGGTGCTGACTGAGCAGCTTGGCTGTTCCTGCAGTCAGGTAAAGAACAGGGTCTGTTCCTTGGGAGGGGAGGAGGGATGGAGGCTGCAAACAAAACCCTTCCAATAGTGCAAATAACAGACAATGGAGGAAAGAAACAATAGGCTGTGGGGGGAAAGAAGGCTCCTTACCCCATGCAGGGCAAAAGTCAGCAGGAGGAAAAGTGGTTTGGCTCTTCCAAAGGCTGCACAGCAACACCTCACACAGCACCGGAGCCCCAGCCCAGGGGCTTTGGTGGCCAGGGAAGGATCACAGAGGCTCTCCAGCCCTGTCCCCCTCAGAAAGAGCTTCAAGGCAGGTGCAGGCTGAGCTGCCTACAGAGCTGGTGTCATTCCTGCAGTGTCCAGAGCCTGCTGGATCTGGGCTCCACCTTTGCTGGCTGCACTTTGCACATTTAAAGCTAAAAACAGGGACTGGAGCGTGGCGAGCACCAGATCTGCATCCCCCCCCTGACAGCAGCACTGCTCTGTGTCCCTGCAGGGCACACAGGGCTCACTCTGCCCTGACACTGCCAGGAGCTGTTCCCCAGGCTGGCTGGAGCTGAGCTGAAGCTTTGCTTGGGCAGGTACAGCTTGGTCAGTGCCACGGGGAGGCCTTGGTTTGCCAGCGTGGGCTGGGTGAGGGTGCTGAGCTGTCACTGCCAACACACCACAGCAGGGAGGAGCACACACATGCTGCTCTCTTGAGGGGCTTTGTGGGGCAGGGCACGGCCCAGGGGTGCACAAACATGCAGCAGCAGTGCAGGGACAGGAGGGTGGCTGCTGTGCAGACCCTGCTGGCTCAGCAGCAGCCTGTGCCCTGGGCTTTGCCAGCCGCAGTGCTGGTGTGGCTGTTTGTGTTAGCAGTCAGCAATCTCCCCTGCTCCAAGGCTGCTGTAGCTCTTGCCACACGCTGTGTTTAAGGCTTTTTCTCCTCAAGGTCCCGGGCTGTGAGTGTCCTCCCTGAGCCAGGTCARGGGCAGGACCTCAGTGGGTTCTGAGCCCAGACAGCTCAGATCTGCTGCACTGCTGGAGGAGCTGGGGTGGGGACTCACAGGGTTACAGGTACACGTTGCCACAGGGAGTCACTGTACAGGTGTTGTGTGTGTTTGAGCAGAAGTGTTTTTCCCTTGACAGTTTTTCCCCTTATCCCTACCCAAAATGGAGGAAAATCCATCCTCATCTCCAGGCAGCAGCAAGTACTTGGGAAGCAGCATGCAGGACACAGCAGCAGAGGAGAGAGGAAGGCAGAGAAGAGATCYGGACTTTCCTGGTGAGTGCTCAGTGRGACTGGACCTAAGAAAGCAAAAGCAGAACACAGGAACAGCTGCAGTGAGGCAGCCAGAATCCAACCCCCTGGACCCTCCTTGGTTCTCTCCTCATGTYTGAGCATGCTCATGTGCAGGGAAAGATGCCAAAGGTCTGACAGGCCAAAGAAAGCTGACACACGTTCCCTGCCTTAGATCATGGGTATTAGTCCCTCAAACAAACCAGATCTCCTAGGAAATTCAGGGCAAAGGTGACTTACAGCCAGAACAGCACAGGTTGGTCACTGGCTTCCTGGTAAAGGTTGATCCAGTGTGATGCCTTGTGTCTGGTAGATCTCCTTCAGAACCAGCAGGACAGTGTCYTCTGACTCCCTGCAGGAGGAGGACATGGGAATCAGAAGGGAAGGCTTCCCTACACTCYGTAGGACATCTGTGRTGGTTGGGGTAGATGCAGAGAACCACAGGTCTCCTTCCTCTGTGYRTCACAGACAGGAGAAGATCTGGTTCCCTTGATCAGCTGAGGCTTTCCTCACTRCACTGGCTTTGGAACTGATGCCATTCTGCTCCCACCACGTGTAAAGCCCTGAGCACTACACAGACACTTACCAATAGCAGAGATGGCCCTGGAGGGCAAACAAGTACTCGTTGAAGCTCTCTATTGGCTTCTCCTGCAGCACGTAGTCGATGCGGTTCCCCCCATTCAGCCTCCCCACGTTGATGATGGGGGTCTCCTCCTTCACTGCTGCTGGGGGCTCCTCTGGCTTTGTGTCTGGAGGAGGAAGAGCAGCGTGGTTCAGCCACAGGGCACCAGCAGCCATGACAACACAACAGCAGGGCCATGCCCTCCCTTTACCCTCTGCAGCTCACACAGGGGAGAGGCAGCTGCAGTGCAAGGGACAGCCAGGGCAGGGCAGGGGCTTAAAACGTGGTGTGGTGTGCCGAGATGCCCCCCAGAAAACCCTTCCATCAGGTGCTATGAGGGGAAGGCCACAGCATTTGGGGAGAGCCAGGTGCCTCCACAGCCCAAAGGTGATCTGTTTGCTGGGCTGTGAGAGGCACTGCTTCACAGGCAGCTCCCCAGGCTGCASCCCTGCCTCCCCCCTGCCCCATGCACCCCACCACACACCTGGCTGCTTCTCAGTGCCAAGCTCTGCATCTGCTTCAGCCTCGGTGCTCGCAGCCTCCAGGGCTGGCACTGGGGCCCGGGTGAAGGACTGCCAGGCCACCCGCAGTGACCCCAGCAGGTTGTTCTTCAGGTCCACACTCATYCGGGTCAGCCCCTCCTTCAGCTCTGCAAGGCAGGACAGGGGTGGCTGTGGGGCTGGGGGCTGCAGCAGCAGCTCCAGSCTGGGGGGACAGGGCTGCCTGTGCCATACCCAGGTGCATCCTCTTCCTGCCCTTGTGGTGGGGCAGCAGCATGGGCTCGAACTCCAGGTCAGGGACGATCATGGGCTCGATGCGATAGGCCACGGGGTCAAACTGCACACAAGAGGGGGACAGTGGCCAGGGCTCGTGCTCCACGTGTCTCACGCAGGGCAGCTCTGGCTCTGGTACCTACGGGGTGGAAGATGTTGAAGAAGCCTTTGCAGGTGGGCARGCTGTAGTTGGGGTCGATCCGCTTCACCCCTCGCACTGTCAGGAACATCCCAATGGGAGAGCCAAAGGCAAAGAAGATGGTGGGCTTGTAGTTCAGCTGGGGGTAGTTTGCTGAGACCTGGGAGAGGGGGGTGTTCAGATTTGTCCATGAGACAGTCTCTGTGCTGTGTCACAAGGGCTTTGAGGGTGCAGCCAGAGCTCAGCTGTTACCTGTCCCAAGCCCACGTCCCGGTACTGGCAGTTCCTGCCATCCTCTGAGCTGTCCCCATGCTGGGATGGGGACCCTGGCTCAGCTCTGTGTTCACTGTGCCCAGGAGCTGCTGAGCTCTGATCCTGCAGCAGCACAAAGGGGTCCTTGTGTCAGAGGGATGGGATGGAATGGGATGTGACAGCACGAGCACAAGCCATGCAGAAAACAAACCTTCATCTCTGTCTTGGAGCTGATGTAATGGAGTATTTTCATTCTTGGCCCTAAGGGAATTCCCATTTCTTTAAGGTTTTTCTCTGTGCACAAGAACTGGAAAATAAGCAAKGCTGGTGTTAGTCCAGGAGCAGAGGTGTGGTGAGGTGTCTGTTTTTTGGGATTGTGTTCCTCCTCAGAGATGTTCCATGTGTGACTCACTACCAGATGTGCAGTAGTGGGACAATGGGGAGGAAAAGCAAAGAAGAGCCACAGGAGCAAGTAGAAGAGGGGAACTTCTCACCAGTGCTTGCCTGTCCATTTTCTCCTTCTCAAAAACATCACAGTACTCGGACAGCTCCAGCTTCTTCAGGATTTCTTTTACACCTTCAATACCCCCYGTGCTTGAGGTTGTCCTGGACCCCTGTGAACAGATCCAGAAGGGATCATGCTTTCTGCTCACCAGTTTGCTTCTGTGCATGTTGTGTTCTGTCAGAGGCCTCCCATACCTGTGCACAGTGCTCGTCCTCCTCGGGATCAGCCTTCTGGTTTGTCAGGAGATCAAACAAAATGAGTGACCCTGGAAAACAGGCACAGCATCAGCATCTGGAGGGGAAGAGCCCGAGCCACCTCCTTTTTGGGATGGAAGAGCTGCACCCTGGACTCTTTTACAGGCAGATAGTGACAGGACAAGGGCTTTAAACCGACAGAGGACAGGCTGGATTAGACGTCAGGAAGAAATTATTTACTCAGTGCCAAAGCACTGGCATAGGGTGCCCAGAGAAGCTGGGACGGGGCTTGGAGCAGCCTGGTGTCTAGGGGAAGGTGTCCCTTCTCACCCAAAGCATTGTGACTGTGCCCTCCCTGCTGCCCTGGCGGGGTGATGCCCACGGCTGAGCCCTCACCCAGGCTGWGCCCTCACCCAGGCTGTGCCCCGCGATGGACACCCCGCCCCGGAACTGCGGGTTCCTCTGCAGGAAGAGCCGGTGCAGGCGGTTCATCTCCGAGGCCACCGTGTCCACGATGGTCTGGCAGTAGGTGGAGCTGTTGTAGAAGAACACGTCCAGGATGGTGTCGTTGATGAAGTGACGCAGGCGGTTGATGCTGGGCAGCGTGATCCGCTCCAGGTCACTGCGGGGGAAAGGGCACGGGGGGCTGCAGCTGGGGACGCCACGGAGCCCCACCGCATTCCTAAAGTAAACTACAAATTCAGAGGATTGACAGTCTCCAGGGATGTGTGCTGTAATCCAGACCCTCAGCTTATGCCCAKACTGAAGGCAAAGCACAGCCTGTGCTCTTACATTCCAGGAATAAAGAGCCTGTCCTTTCTTCCCCAGCAGCCTGGCCTGCTTTCTGCCCTTGCTGGGGCACTGCAGAGCAGTGCTGCAGTGCAGGAACTGGGTGCTCAGTTCTCAGAGGCCTTTAGCAAGGTAGGATCAGCCAGGGRAAGGCAGCAGCCTCTGTTCTCAGGATGCTGATCAGAGCAGGCCCCTGCTGTGTGCTGCAGAATGGCAGTGGGGAGGTGCTCTGGGGGTTCCTGTCTGTCCTGCTCACTGCTACCCTAAAAACTCACAGCTTTCCCTTTGCTTTTCCAACAGGAGGAGTTTGCAGGGCAGGAGGCTGCCCCACCCTGCCATGCCCACAGCCCCCAGCCCTGCTGGACACTCACACGTCCACGCCCGTGGAGTGCAGGGAGCTGTGCCAGTTGACAGGCAGGAACTCCACCCGGCCAACCTGCTGCTGCTCCTGGGCCTTCTTGAAGTGTGCTTGCAGCATGCTGAGGGACACGTTCCTGAAATCGTTCACTGCAAAACACAACAGCTCCTGTGGAGACCCACCAGGCTCTGGGGGCAGCCCGTGGCACCAACAACGCTTAATACGATGAGAGATCATTACAGGGAAATCCCACCAGGGTCTTTAATCTGCTGCTGCTGCTCCCCTAAGTCCCTGAATCTTTAACTACAGATCAGGGGAGGCTCCATGTCCTGCCACGTGTGTTTACTGGATTTTGCTGCCCCATCTCTGCAGGGGCAGGGCTTTAGTCTGGCAGGCAGGATAAGKCACTGTTAGAAATKTATAGAAAATAACTCTGTTGTGAAGCAAAACTGATGAACAGCAGCTGCCTAAACCTTTTCASAAGGTGGGATTTGRAGGGTCAGTCACAGGTTTGGCACAGTCAGTGCAGCCTCCCAGCATGTCAGGAAGGTGTGAGGCAGGTTTGAGGCACGGTGACAGCGTTTCCCATGCCCAGGAGGAGGTTTCCCCATGCCCAGGAGGAGGATTCCCCATGCCCAGGAGGTGGTTCCCCGATGCCCAGGAGGTGGTTCCCCATGCCCAGGAGGAGGTTCCCCGGGGCGGAGCCCCAGCCCCGCACCTACCGCACTGCACGATGCTGCGGAAGCGGATGTCGCAGGCGGGGCCGATGCCGTGCACCACGAACACCAGGTGATCGATCTGCAGCGGTTCTCCTGAGGACAGAGGGCAGCTCAGGGCACGGGTGCTGAGGAGGCA
Organism: Alauda arvensis; assembly: GCA_902810485.1. Lineage (NCBI taxonomy): Eukaryota > Metazoa > Chordata > Aves > Passeriformes > Alaudidae > Alauda > Alauda arvensis. Next base: position 56,275 of record CADDXX010000771.1, read on the forward strand.
GCGCCCAGCAGGGAACGGACCTGCAGGAGGCACCACCGGAGCCTCCCACCCTCACCTCAGCCCATGGAAACCCTCCTTAGTGCCTGGATTTACACAGGGTTTGTGGGTGCAGGGCAGAGGCAGGCTCCTCACCATTGGGGATCTCCACAGCAATGTTCTCCACTCCTCTCTTCACAGTGCGGGGCCGGCCTTGCTCCGTGGGGGTGGAGACCCAATCATCAGAGCTGGCCGCGGGCTGGTAGTGAACCATCAGCTTGGGAACAAGAAGAGCCTGTCAGTGACCCGAGAGCAGAGACAGCCACAGCCCTGCTGGGTGACACGGGGTGACACCAGGCTGTGCTGGGCCCAGCCCTTTGCCCAGGGAAATGTGAAGCCGTTGGCAGACTCAGCTGCTGCTGCCCTCTCCTCTGGTACAGGCAGGTGAGTGCAATGCCATTGGGACAAACCCATTTGAAGGGAACAGCACAAAGAGACCCGAGGGGATGTCCTCACTGGTCACCACAGAGATCACCAGGCCCTGCTCACCTTTGGGTTGTGCAGGATAATGACTTCTCTGTTGGGGGATTCCAGCTTCTTCTTCCACTCACCCAGGGTCACAGCAATCATGTAAGCTTCCTACAGAAGAGAACACCCACTGTGAGTCAGCTGGAAGCACGCCCATCCATGTCCAACCTCCTGGGACGTTCCCCACCCAGTTTTCAGAAYCTCTTATCAACACTTTGCAAAAGAAGCAGAGAAATCAGCTGGAGGAGCAGCAGGGTCATCCCAGGATCACCTGCTGAGGGTGTTTAACAACTCCCYGCTTTGACAGCAGCAGCATCAGAGYTCCCCACCAACTCAGAACTGGTTTTGGTACATCAGAGTAGAGATCATTGCAAAGATGGGTATTCTTATAGGTCTGTCTATATCTCTAAATTTGCAGCATCCCAAAGGAAAGCCTGGCACTTTAARGTGCCATGGAATGATGCACTGAGGGCAGGGGAAGGAGAGGCCAGGCAGTGCTCACAGTTACAGCAATCAGCCCAGGAATGCTGTGCCAAAGCCTCTTTGGAGTTCATGTCCTCAGGCCTGGCTGTGGCCAGGGGCCTCGGACGGGCTTTGGGACACCAGAGACAGCCTGTGACAGGGAGGAGCTGAGATGGGAACCAAGGGGAAAGGCGTGTTTACCTCCAGTTCCTCGCTGAAGGACTCGGAGTAGGGGATGAACTTGCTGTCCTTGTCGCCCTTGTAGAACCAGGTGCAGCGGCGCACCTCGGCCGCCTCCTCGTGCCAGTACACGGCCACGCGCTGCCGCGCCCGCAGGTGCACRTCGTACCTGCCCCCCGACGTGGGCACCACCACGTCCTCCTGCTCCTTCCCTGCGGGAAGCAGCGCCTGTGTTAACCCCCCCGGCCTGGAGGGGCAGCTTCCAGAGGCTGCAGAGCCACCTCAGCCAACGTCCCCTGTACCCAAGTCCAGAGAGCGGTGTCGGGGCATCGGGGCCAGACTTCCCCCAGAGACAGAAGGTAAGATGAAAATATTRCACTACACTGTCCTTCTCTGGCCTCTCCCTGCCTGGAGGGCAAAAGTGAAACGGTGGCCCTGGGAAGGGCATTGTGTAACACTGGGGGTGCACCAGGGTCTCCTGTCTCTAAGCTGTCACTCTATGAAACAGGGAACTCTATAGACCCCAATACAGACCTCAAACTGTGAATTTTGCTTCCTTTTGGGTCTGCCTGTGGGCCGGGCTGGTGGCACAGCATCCCAGGCCAGGCAGCAGCACTGGGGATGAGCAGCACAGCCTCTAATCCGAAACTTCCTGGGCGAGGGAGGACGGGAGGCAGCCCTTGGGCAATCGGAGCTCTGCCTGTGGCAGCAGCAGGTGGCACAGATGGTGACATTTGGCACACAAAGGCCTCAGCACAGGGCTTGGAGCTGACCTCCAGTCCTTGCTGCCATAGCAGGCACAGCTCCACGCTGTGAGGGCTCTCCCAGAGGAATCCCTGCCAGCATTCTCCCAGCCTCACCAGAGGATGCCTGGCAGTATGATTATCTATAATTCAGAGCAGTATCAGTTGAATGGGGTCAGACCGTTTGATGCATCCAAACAGCTCAGTTATTGGGAGCAGGCAGATGGCCAAGAGTCCCAATTTAAAATTCCTCGAGGGAAAACCCAGCATCCCAGGGGGAAGCCACGGATGTGCCCAGGGAAATTTTTTTCCCTGGCACCCAAGCACACACCTGATGCTCCCGCGCCACCAGGCCCATTCCTGACGGTGATGCAAGAGGAGGTACGCGGGATGTAAAAGCGAAGGGCGGCTGGCACAGCGCGGCTGGGAGCCGGCGRTGCCCGGCCCATCGCGCCCTTACCTGCGCCGTGCGCCTCCTCCAGSCGCTGCGAGTCCTGCGCGCTGAACGGCACCCAGCGCTCCCGGCTCTCCGTCACCTGGCACCAGAACCAGTGCGGCACCACCGCCTCGTACAGCCCGCCGGGCTCCGCTTCCAGCGCCTCGGCACCGGCCGGCGGCGGCCGCGGCGGCTCCTGCGCCGCCATCGGGCTGCAGCGGGCAGCGGCGAGCCCGGGACCGCCGGTTCCGCCGGCACCGGGGGCTCCGCGGGATTCCCCGA
>CADDXX010000771.1:59246-78900 GCA_902810485.1 Alauda arvensis
CAGCCTTTGCCCTCGGCCCCGCCCTGCAGCCCTGCGATTGCTGCCCCTGCCTGTGCCCCCTGCCCCGATCTCTGCCCGAGACCTTTGCCTGTCATCCCTGCCCCGTTCCCTGCTTGTGACCCCTGTCCCGATCCTTCCCTGTCATCCCTGCCCCGATCTCTCCCTGTGTCCCCTGCCCCGATCCCTGCCCGAGACCTTTGCCTGTCATCCCTGCCCCGATCCCTGCCTGTGACCCCTGTCCCATCCCTGCCCTCGGCAGCGGCCCGGGCGGGTCCCGCTGGCCCCGGTTGGGATCAGGGCTCTGGGGTGCAGGGAAACACCACCCCCGTGGCAGCTGCGGCACCAACAAACGCTCCGGCACGGGCTGATTGCAGCAGAAACCACGCGGTGCTGATTGATTTAATGCTTGTTTTTCAGTCTCTCTGTGCCACTTCAGCCTCCGCGGCGATTGGGAAACCCTCTGCTGAGGGCGAGCACTGCTGGGGAAGCAACGGGCAACCCCAGAGTAAGAGTTTGGTTTCTGTAGAGATGAGCCCAGCGATAAACAGAGACAGACTTTCTAATTTGGGGGTTGTGATGTGTGGGTGGATGCTGCAGGATAAACCAGTTGCCAGGAACTGCTGTCCCAACGCTCACAGGGCACAGCAGGGACTGSTGAGGAAAACTGAAGGGTCAGGAGTGCTCAGTTCCCCAGTTGTGCACCTGCAAAAACCTTGGCCATGCAGCAGTGGGTGCTGACACAGCTCCTGCCCTGTCAGACCCTCTCCCCTGGGATCATCTGGCCCGGCTGTGACACTCTGCTGCTGGGAGAAGGAGGCAGAGGCTGCAGGTAGGGCTGCAGTTGCAGCAGAGTTTCCTGCAGGCTGGGGTGTGGGACGTGTGCCTGATCCCTGATCCCAGCTCAGCTTTGGGGGAAACACAAAACCCAGCCAGGGGTGCTGGATGTCACATCAGCCACGCCATCCCACGGAGCCCCACGCCCTGCAATGATAACCTGCCATTTCAGCCCACTTCTTGTTCTCTGCTGTGCTTCTCTCCAGGGATTTACATAACCCTCTGCCAAGGAGGCAGGGACAAGRAATATTCTTCAGGAATGTGTTACCTGGGTGGGCTCAGCTGGTGGGGGAAGGGGTGGCACTCACAGGGGCTGCACAGTGACAGGGCAGCACTCTGAGTGCTGGGAGCTGCTTTCATCTCCCACTACAGCCAGCYATCCCCAGGAGGCAATGCCAGGAGCAGGGAATAGCTGGGCCTGGCTGCTCCCTGCCTGACACGAAATGGAACAGCAGCTGAGCCTTTCCCTGTCCCAGAGGACACGCAGCTCCCTCCCAGCTCACCCTGGCTGTGCAGGCTGACCACACGTGATCCTGGACACATCCAACAGGCTCCAAAGGTCAGTCCTGTGCCCACAGCCCTGTCTGGGAATGTGGGATCTGCTGGCTGCCTCCAGCACCTCGGCTGGCTGTCAGCACAGAGTGCATGGTCAGGGCACTCCCAGCCTCAGGCATCCTAAATCCCTTCCACACCCCTTCCCCAGCTCAGCCACTGGCCCTGGAGCCACAGCTGGAGGCTCCTGGAGCATCTGGGAGGCAATGGGGCACCCCAAAACAGGGAGATGTTCCCTTCACCCCTGACCTCAGCACTTGCACAGCCAGGCTGCAGTTTTGGTCTGGGTTACAAAACTTTCCCCACCACTTCTATTTAAAGAAAAAGAGACTTTGAGACATCTCARTTACAAAATAACATTTAAAACTCGTCAGGGTTTATTAAGTGTCACACATAGCAGTGAGCTGCTGTGCAGGAGGTGACCAGGAGGCTGGAACAGGCAGTCCCCTCCCCGTGGTGCTGCACAGTGGGACACAAAACTGGCAGGATGGAGAGGGACAATAAACAGGGCATCTTGATCCAAGTGACCTGGAAATCACTTCCAAGCATCCTGCATCTGTTCTTTCCTTGACTTGCACTTCTCCTTTCCAGTGGCAGAACTGGGATTTCCAGTCTGTCCCCATGCCCACAGGGACACCCCAGGCTGGCTCTGCAGCACAGAGGAGGAACAGCAYCATGTGCCAGCACAGTCCCTCCCTCCAGCACTTCAGTGCTGCTCCTTGAGTGCACTAAACCCAAACAACCCCCATGAGGACACACGGGGTTTATGGCAAGGGAGCTGAAGCTGAAATTACAGGCAGTGAGGACAAGCCCAGAGTCCTGGCTGGTGGCTGCACACTGCAGCACATCTGAGTGTTTMAAGACTGGCTGTGGCTGTGGGAAGCACCCAGAGATTGGGCCTGGTCTGGGGAACTCTGTACACAACCCCACAGGGCTCCATCCTTGGCCCAGGTCTCTTCAACATCTTCATKAAATAYTTCTGCTGCTGCAAACCTCTCTCCATTTGTCCTTTGCTGAGTTGTTTGTCAAGGTTGGGCTTCTGGGCTGGCTTTTTGGTGGGTTTGATTTGATTTGTTGACTCAGGGCTTATTGCTATTCCATTGTCAATAGTGCGTAGCAGAAAGAGCTGAGATTTGAGAGAACTGAAACTCTTTGGAACCTCGACAACGGGCTGTGTGTTGTGGCTCGTGTGCTTTCACAACCCCTTCCTTTCCAGTTTTTCCAGTATGGCCTGAATTCTGTGGACGGACTCTTTCCTGGCCTGCCGGACGCTGTCCTGGCCCCCAGTCTCAATGGAATCCAGCTCCAGCAGCAGCTTGGTCAGCATCTCCTCCAGCAGCCGGTAGGATTTATCTGTCTTCTTCCCTACAAACTCGTCCACCTCCTCCTCCAGCTGCTCAGCCTCCCCCATCACGTGGAGGATCCTCTGAATCTCTGGCTGCARGGCTGCAGGGTTTGTGGGGGGCTGCTCAGCAGCTCTGCAGCCCAGCTCCCGGCCCCTGGCCACGGGCTTGCGTGGGGCCGGCTCATAGAGCTGGGGCTGGGCACTGTACTGCACCCGGGGCTGGCACAGGGCAGGCTTGGGCACCCTGTGCTCRTTCCCTGAGTGCCTGTGGCTGCCTTCAGAGTAGTAACTGTGCTGGCTGGGGCTTTGCTCAGGTCTGTCGTACACACAGTCCTGCAGGCAGAGGGAGAAAACAGCTCTAAGTGCATTTCCCTTAAACCCACGGGTTTCCACTCTCATTCTGCAGCAGGGGACAGGGCTGGGGGTGCTGGGGACAGGGACCTGTGCTCTGGTCCCCATGTTAGAAAGCAACACCCCAGCAAGGGGCACCTGTCCACAGGAGGAGTCTGAGCCCCTGAACCCCCCATCAGGGCTGCTGCAAAATGTGGAGCGCACATTTTACTAACTCCTGATCCAACCCAGAGAAAGCCTCTCAGACCCACTGCAAACCCACCCCAGGACATCCTGTCCTTCCAGCACAGCCATGGACTGCAGCCTTCTGCATGCAAACAGGAGCTCACCTGTCCCTGTGACTCCCAGGTGGGAGGGTGGGAAGGAGCCCCRCTGTTGGTCCAGGATGGGTGTGAGTCGTAGAGGCTGCCGTGCCCTGCGGGCCAGGCGTAGCGTGGCTGCACCCCATACACAGAGTGGGGCCCCCACGAGTCCTCCAGGCCTCTGGGCTGTGGCACCCCAGCACTGCTGTCCCCATAGGGGTACTGCGGCATSGGCATTGCCGGGGTCTGCAGGGACAGCGAACAGGAATTCAGGAATTCAGCTCCCCACATCAGCTCCCCCCTGCCCAGGAGCCGCACCCCGGGCTGGCAGTGCCCTTACCTGCGGCGGGGAGAAGCCGGGGCCGTGCTGGCGGCGGAGCGCGGAGCCCTCGGGGGGACACTCCGGGGACACGTAGCTCCAGGCGGCGGCGGGCGAGGGGGGCCGGTAGAGCCCCGCGGGCTCGCTGGGGTAGGCGCTGCGCGGGCAGTAGAAGCCGCGGGGCTGCAGGCAGCCGTAGTGCGGGTACGGGGGGCTGCAGGCGCCGTTGGCAAASGGRGAATCCATCGCCTGCGGACAAGGGAAAGCACCGGGAAACCGATGGGACACGGACACGGGCACAGGTGCTCCAGGAAAGAGGGCTGGCCCTTCCTGCAGCATTTAACCGGGGGGTTCCTCTGCCCTCAAACTGATCCGCTGCAGGTTTAGGCTTTTATCGGGTCTGGCACTGAGCTTAACCAGGTCCAGCACTGAGCTTAACCGGGTCCGGCACTGAGCTTAACCGGGTCCGGCACTGAGCTTAACCGGGTCCGGCACTGAGCTTAACCGGGTCCCGCTCAGGGCTCAGGGACTGTGCAGCCCCTCACAGTGAGCGGCTCCTGCAGATCCCGCATTCCCGGGATCCCTGCGCTACCACACGTGCCCCACGACCGGCCCGGTGAACCTTCCTGCCCCGTTACACGCCCGGAGGGTTCCGCGAGCAGCGCCACGAGAAACCGGCGGGGCGCGGGAGGCTCCGGGCAGGGATCGGGGCTGGCACGGCCCTGCGCGCCCGTTATCGGGGCAGGGCCGGGCCGAGCCGTGCCCGTCCCGGTTGCCGTGCCCGTGCCCGTGCCGCGGGCCGAGCCCCGCCCGTGCCCGCCCCGCTCCCGTTACCTGCGCGGCCGCCGCGGGCGGGCCCGGCCCGGCCGTGCGGGGCTCCATGGCCGCCGCCGAGGCCACGCCCCCGCTCTCCTCGCGCCCAATCGGCGGCCGCTCCCCTCCCGCGCCGGCCAATCAGCGGCGGCCCCGCGCGCACGGCCGGAGCGCCTTAAAGGGGCAGCGGCTGCGGCGGGCCCCGCCCGGCGGGGGCGGTTCCGGGGCGGTTCCGAGGCGGCTCCGGGGCGGTTCCGGGTCCCGCCCGGCGGGGGCGGCTCCGGGGCGGTTCCGGGGCGGTTCCGAGGCGGCTCCGGGGCGGTCCCGGGGCGGTCCCGGGGCGGTTCCGGCGGCTCCCGCGCATGGCGGCGCTTCCGCTGCGGCCGCGGCGCCACCATGAACTACATGCCCGGCACGGCCAGCCTCATCCAGGACATCGACAGTGAGTGCAGTGCGGCCGCGCCCCCGCCGCTCCGGGGCCGGCCCGGTCCCCTCCGTTCCCCTCCGTTCCCCTCCGTTCCCCTCGGTGCCGCCCCGCCGTGGGGGCCGGACCCCCGCTCCCCCGGCTCCTGCCCCGGTTCTCCCCGTGCGGCTCCCGGACCCCTCCTCCCGTAGCGAGCCGCCCCCCGCGGGCTCCGGCTGCGCTGGGCGGGGGTCCCGGGGGTCCCGGAGCTCCCGGGCCGTGCCCGACGCGCCGCTCTCGTTTCCCGCAGAGAAGCACCTGGTGCTGCTGCGGGACGGCCGCACGCTCATCGGGTACCTGCGCAGCATCGACCAGTTCGGTACGGCCGGGAGCGCGGGGCGGGACCGCGGGGCGCTCGGGGGGTGGTTGTGCGTCTCTCCGGTCGCGTCCCCTGCACCCGGTGCTCCGCAGGTTCTGCCTCACCGGGAGCGGCCCCCGCCCCGCTGTGTGAGCGGCAGCACCGCGGGATGTTCCTGCTCTGACCGAGCTCCTTGTGCAGAGCTCGCAGCGCCTTCATCTGAGCTCGGCGGGGCTCAGCGCGGGGCTCCGGGCTCGCTGCCTGCCCCGCTGAGCGCAGAGGGTGCCGAGAGGCTCGGAGCATCCGAGCACCCGGTGCGGCGGGGACGCTGCTCAGCCTGGATTCACGGTGCAACGTCGGTGCCTTTGCGTCTCTGTTCGTTGCTGCAGCGAACCTGGTGTTGCACCAGACTGTGGAGCGCATCCACGTGGGCAAGAAGTATGGGGACATCCCKCGGGGCATCTTCGTGGTGAGGGGCGAGAACGTGGTGCTGCTGGGGGAGATTGTAAGTGCACAGCTCCCGCTGCGCTCCGGGCCCGAGCTGGGCGTGTCTGTGGTCTGTCTGTCTGTCTGTCTGTCCGCTGGGAAATGTGGTTGCTGTTCTCTYGGGCTGGGATTGGAGCCGCCTCCAGGGCCGGTTCAGGCTGAGCCRTCGCAGAAACGCCGCCTGCAGGGCAGGGGCGCCTCCTGTTCCCCTCTGGGATGCCCCAAGGATGGAGGACAATGCAGAGGGGGCTGTGGGGAAGCTCCAGCTCGTGTGGCATTGCTGGAGGGTGGCACTGCTGGCTGCCTGATTCYTCCCTGCTGGCCCTGCACCACCTGGGATGGGCTCAGGAGGAGCTGAGTTTGCTTTGGGGTCYCCAGGAGCCCCTTCCCAGGGCTGTGCTGGGATCCCTGCCCTCATTCCCAGCCCTCAGAGTGCTCCCAGCCCCTCTGCTGTCTGCACTCCCTCCCTGTGCTGGGGCTCCTGTGCTGTGCAGAGCTGAAGGGCTCGTTCCTCCTGCAGGACCTGGAGAAGGAGAGCGACACACCTCTGCAGCAGGTGTCCATCGAGGAGATCCTGGAGGAGCAGAGGGTGGAGCAGCAGGCCAAGCAGGAGTCCGAGAAGCTGAAGGTGCAGGCCCTGAAGGAGCGGGGCCTCTCGGTGCCCCGGGCAGACACTCTGGATGAGTACTGAGGCTGCTGCCCCTGCCCCCGGGAGCCAGGGCTGCTCCCTGGCCTGCCCCAGCAGGGACAGAGTCCCTTGGAMAGGCAGGTTTCACTTTCAGATTGTATTTTCCGTGGTGCTGGTAACTGTACTCAAATCATGCCTTTGGTCTCCTTCTGGGGAAGGGGATGAGGAGGGCCCAGCGCACTGGGAGTGCAGGCGTTTGTGTTTGGGAGGCAAATCACTGCTCCTTGGTTTGTTTGCTTTTTCCTCCTCACGTGACTCTGGGTGAGAGTTTTTTTCTTGACATGTAAATAAATCCTTGATCCTGACCTCGGTGCTTTCCGGTRTTGTGCTCCTGGCAGTTCCCCCTCCCCTCAGGCCAGCTCTTGTCCCCTCCCTGAGCTGTGCAGGGACAGGTGGGACCCCACGGGCTGGGCTCAGTCCCAGGGAACGCTGGAGCCTGGGGCAGGATCTGCTCTGGGTGCCCCAACAGGGACTGCCCGACCCAGCCAGGCTGTGCCACTGCCCTGAGCCCAATCACTGCCCARTCATTACCGGCTGAACCCACTAATTACCTGCTGATGAAGAGCTTTGCAGCTCGGGCAGCGCAGAGCCCGGGTCTCCAGCCCCTCCTCACCTCGGTGCAGCTGTGGGAGCCCTTTGGCCCCGCGGTGTCCCGGCCCTTCCCTCCCGCAGGTGGGAGGGTCCTGGGCCTCGGGGCTGGCCCTGGGTCCCTGCCAGGCTCCAGGAGCTCCTGGCTGTGGGCAGGGAAGGGCAAACCCCGGCAGGGACGGGACCTGTGGGACCTGCTCTAACAAAATTTAATAAAAAGCGTTTGTGGAGCTGGCTCCTGTGGCTGGGAAATCCCTGGCAGCAGGGGATGGCTCTTTGGGGGTGTTTGTGCTGTTTGTTTGGGGGTGTTTTGGGGTGAGGAGCAGGGCAGCAATGCCCGTGGTGGCTGGGGGGAGGCAGGGGCTGCCCAGCCCCAGGGGTGGGGTCCCTCCAGCCTGAGACTTTGGGGGTGTAAGGACCCGSTGGGGTTTGAGGCAAGGCCCCGTTCCTGCTGCTCTGGAGCCCATTATCTAATCACAGCATCGCTGTGACCTCCGTGGGCACCGGGGCTCTGGTTTGTCTGAGCTCTCCAAATAGCACCAGGGCAGCCTTGGGATGGGCGGGGACACCCCCCCGGCCCTGCTGCAGCAGCAGGAGGGGACAGGGTCACCCCCAGAGCCCCCCCTGCTCCAGCCCTGCCATGGAAATGGGCTGGGAGAGGGGAGTGTTCTCCAAGGGGGCTCGGCTGGGCAGGGTGGGGGGCTTGGGGCAGCCTCAGGATTCCTGGGTCCCTCAGGCCCTGGTGAATCCCCAGGGCCTTTGGTTGGCATCATTTTGGGTTTATCTATTTGTGGATGTTTGTACTTTGGGCCCTGTGAAGGGAATGCAGATGGAGCTGTGGGGTGACTGTGCAGGAGCCTGGGGGTGCCTCTGGGGGCTGGGTGTCCCAGTTAACCCCATCCCCTGAGGGCTCTGGGTGCCTTTCTGGGCTCTGTGTCCTGCTCTGGTCCCCTGCAGCATCTCCCTGTGTGCTGTGGCACAGCCTGGCTGTGCTCTGTCCCCTCCTCAGGGCACAGCCTGGGGCCAGCCTGGGCTCTGCTGGGGTTGTTTTGGTTCTTCTCACAAACAACTGCGTGTCCTTGTGCCGAGGCCTTGTGCAGGGAGCTCCATGTGGGATAACAGCCCTGGCTCCTGCACAGCCAGGGGCTCCCAGGGGCTGTGTCCCCCTCGCTGCCAGGGCTGGGGGCTCTCAGGGCTGGGGGCACTGCACGGTGCTGGGGTGTCCCTGGTGTCCCCAGGCACCCAGAGCTGTCAGTGCTCTGTGTGTGCTTGGCTGCAGCTCTGGGCTGGACACTCCTGGCTGTGACTCAGGGATCCCAAACCCTCCTGGGTTCCCCTCCCCACTGTGGGAGCAGCTGGGTGAAGCCCAGAGATGGGGAGAGCTGTGGCAGGACCTGAGAGTCACTTTTGTAGGGCCGTGGCTGCAAAGAGGAGCTCCCAGTGAATGTTTTGGGAAGGGGCAGTGCGGGTTCTGGCTTTCTCCTTGTCCCTGCAACCCCACAGTGCTGACCTGAGTGTGAGGTGTTTTCTGGCACACAGAGAATGGAGGGGAACATCCTGGGGAGCACAGGACCATTCTGGATGGCAGGTGGGACTCAAATCATCTCGGGAAGGCTGGGGACAGCTGGGGGACACAAAGGGCTCTGCTGGCACAGTGAGGGGTGACCTCCCCCCAGGCCAGGCTGTTGAAATGAGGGAGGAAGGTCAGGCTCCCTGCAGGAGGGTGCAGGGGCTGACGTCAAAGGAAGCAGCTGTAATTCACAGGTTGCAGGGAGTGCTGCTCTGCAGGCCGTAATTCATCCCAGAAATGTCATTTCAGCCTTGAGCCTTATCACTGCTGTGCTGTGTCCCACTGCTGGGGCAGATAACAGGGGAGAGGGGGGCTGCCTGGGGCTGCCCCTCACTTCAGCCCCAGGCTCAGCAGCTCAGTGTATTTAACACTCAGAGTTCCAGGGGCTGTCCTGGTTCCTGTGCAGAGTTTGCAGGGCTCAGCCTGGCTCGTTATTGCACGATGGTTGTGCTGTGAGATGGTTCATCCATCGTTATCCCTTCTTATCCATTGGTACCCATCAAAGGTTGGGCTCGATGACCTCGGAGGTCTTTTCCAGCCTCAGTGCTTGTGACTCTGTGATTGCTGTCTGTCCCAGCTGGTGATCCATGCCCTGGACCCCAGGTTTGTGGCCTGTGTGCTCTGTCCCTGGCCAGAGACGGGCTGCAAGGCCCAGCAGGAGCTGCTCGGGGGGCTCTGCCTGCCCCTGCCCCTCGGGGCCGTGTCCCTGCCGTGTCCATGCCGTGTCCAGGCTGTGTCCGTGCCCTGTCCCTGCCGTGTCCAGGCTGTGTCCATGCCATGTCCGTGCCCTGTCCGGGCTGGGGGTGCCCCGCAAGCTCCCGGCCCCGTGCCCAGCGCTGCCCCCGCAGATCCCTGCGGAGTCGGGGCTGTCCTTGGCCCGCGGGGCCCAGCCCCGAGTGACGCTCTTATCTCGCGGCTGACGGGGCAGAATCCTTCAGCACCGGGTACTTAAAGCCGTGCACGGCGGGGCCGGGGCAGAGCAGCGCCTGGTGCTGACAGGGGGACACCGAGGCCACCGCCACAGCCACTGCCCAGCCCGCGGCTCCAGCCCCACAGGAAGATGCTGCCAGCCACGTCCAAGCTCTGCGCTGCCATCTCCTACCGCCACCTGCGCAACATGACCGGTGAGTGCGGCCCCGGGCGGGGACAGAGCCTGCCGGGACAGGGGGAGGCTGGGGCAGTCCCTGCCTGGGACAGGACACAGCCAGGGCTCAGGGATTCCCTCCTGCTGTCACAGGCAGGGTGGGAGTTCCTGACCGAAGTTTATTGGAGAAGCTCCTGTGGAGTCACAGGCTCCAGAAAGGACCCCCTCTTTCTTTCTAAACTCCTCAGAGCAGTGGCTGGGGCCTCGGGGATGTTTTCCCCACTCTGTAGCATGTTGGGTTCTGTGATTTACTGTCCCTAAACCCACCAGACCTGTCACGGGGGCCTGAGGGGCTACCAGCTCAGGGTCACACTCCCTCTGGCTGTGAGGGTTCTGTCCCTCTGTGCTCCATTTCCATGCTCTTTCCTGCACGATGCTCCTCAGTGTTTTTACAGGCTCAGGATTGCTCAGGACAGGCTGTGCCAGGGCAGTGCCTTGGCSAGCAGCTGCTCCCTGTGCCTGCAGGGACCCTGAGATGGTGACAAGGCAGGGACTTTTCCATGTTCTGTGTTTAAATTGGGGAAAAGCCCACGGCAAGGCCCGGGCAGTGGTGCCAGGGGTGACATTCTCTCTCCCCCAGGTCTCAGGAGACAAGCTGCAGTGGCCATCAGCCAGGAGCTGAGCAGGCTGGCCAGCCACAGCCCAGGGCCCAGCTCCTGGATCCACCAGGTGCGCAGGAGGAGCTCYTTGCTCAGTAAGTGACACCTGAGGGCTCTGTTCCTTCCTGGGGACACCRTCACAGGCTGGGGAAATCCTGCCTGGGGGTGGGCTGTGCTCTGCTGAACCAAAGGCAGAGGGAGCTGGGTTTAACCCCCATGCCCTGGGCACAGAGAAGGGGATGTGGTGCAGATAAAGCTCATCTGGCACATGACACTGTCCTTGCACTCAACCCTGCCTCTGTCTGGTGCAGGCTCAAGGCTGGAGGAGAAGCCCTTCAGCGAGATGCAAATGTCTTACATCAAGCAGGGAGAGGAAGCCCTGCAGAAATCCCTCAGGATCCTCGAGGACCAGAATGACTGGAAGACAGAGACGGTGGCGGTGGGTGCCCTGCCCTGTGCTGCTGCCYTGCAGCCCCCCTGGGAGCAGCTCTGGGGTTAATTCTGCCTTCCCCTCCCCAGGGAAATGGAGACAAAGTGCTGAGCAAGGTGCTGCCGGACGTGGGGAAGGTGTTCAGGCTGGAGGTGGTGGTGGACCAGCCCCTGGACAGGGTTTATGGAGAGCTGGTGGACAACATGGAGCAGATGGGAGACTGGAACCCCAACGTGAAGGAAGTCAGGGTAGGAAATGTGTCAGACCTGCCACGGGCAGCCTGTGCTCTGTCCGTGTCCTGCTGCAGATGCAGAGGAGTTCCTGCAGTGTCTGTGTTGCTGCTGCTGCAGCAGAGCCGAGTCTGGAGCAGCTCCTGTGTGACTAATTCTGCAGGAAAGCACTTTGTGCAAGGAGCAGCCAATTCTGCTAGAAACTGGGGCTGGTCTGGGGAAGAAATAGCCCCAAGGCACAAGGAATCAGRGAAGCAGTGAGGGAATTTCACTCGGGAATTAGAAACAGTTCTGCACCTGGGGGTGAGCAAGTGTTTGGAATTCCTGTCACTGTAAATAAATGACAGCAAGTCACAAATCTTTGTATCTGAACCCCGGGTAAGCACAGGCAGCTTTTRGCTGTGCTGGCACCAAACCCTTCCRATGAAAGTTTCCATCCCAAACTGCAGATTCTGGAGAAGATTGGGAAGGACACCGTGATCACCCACGAGCAGGCAGCTGCCACCCCCGGGAACATCGTGGGCCCCCGGGACTTTGTGAGCGTGCGGTGCTCGCGGCGGCGCGGCTCCACCTGCGTGCTGGCAGGGATGTCCACCACGCACGGGGCCATGCCCGAGCAGCAGGGCTTCATCAGGTACCTGTGCCCACCACCTGTGTGTGTGCAGGGAGGGGGGGCTCCCACAGGGCAGGAGGGCTTTCCTGTGGCCTGGGCTTCTGTGGGCAGCAGGAGCTGCTGCAGGAACCCCAAAGTGCATTTTTGAGGCTGGAAAGTCCAAGTTTGGGTCTGACCTGGGCCTCTCTCCCCACCAGGGCTGAGAATGGTCCCACGTGCATGGTCCTGCGCCCACTGCCCGGCTGCCCCTCCCAGACCCGGCTCACCTGGCTGCTCAGCATCGACCTCAAGGTACCTGGGGCTGGGGGAGCCGGGGCTGGGGGAGCCGGGGATGGGGGAGGCAGCTCCTGCTCACAGCCCGTGTCTGCTCCTCCCCAGGGCTGGCTGCCCAAGACCATCATCAACCAGGTCCTGTCCCAGACACAGGTGGACTTTGCCAAGCACCTCCGGCAGCGCCTGGCCCGGCCGCAGCTGTGACCACTGACCACCAGTGGTGACCAGTACCTGCTGACCAGTGCTGCTGGTCACCCCTGCTGCCCACCTCCTGCTGACCACCCCTGCAGGGGGATGGAATCTTGCCACTTCAGTTAGCCAAGGCCTTTAAAAGCAGACTCCACTAATTAATACACAGTTACAATCAATAAATACAAAGATTTATTTATTGAAGCTCATTGTGTAAGTCCAGGACTAAAAATTTTAATTCCTGCAGTTGCTTAACTGAGCACGTGCTGGCCCAGTCAGCCAACTCCACCCTCCCTGATTACTGTCAGTGAATAAATAAAGYTTTAATTAGTGCTGTCTACAATTAAGGGTCTGGGCTAATTAGTTATTAGGGAGACAGCTGACTGGGAAGGTACATCCTCAGTCAGGCAAGCATAGGCCTGACTGACTTTTACTCTCCCAAACTCCAGCACAGCACTTACATAATTCTGTTTCCTCTCCCCCTCACAGCAGCTCTAATTTATTTTTCCTGTACCAGCACATAAGAAATTTCAAATTATTTATTCACCAAATGATGAGCATTAGCAGGAGCCCCCTGTAACTCCTGTGCACAGGAGACCTTCAGCTCAAAAGATCTCCCAGTGTAGCCACTTTGAGTTCAAATGTCACTTGTAACAATTGACAAGACAAAAACAAGAATAAAAACAAGAATAAAAACAAGAGTTAAAGCCTTTATTTTAAAACTGGTTTCCAGTCTGTGTGGGGGAAAAAAAAAATACAGTTTGGACAGAAGCCCAAATTTCAGTCTGACATGCAGCTGTGTCATTCCAACAGAGCTGGGAGCTGCCAAACCCCTGAGCACAGGGGCACTGCACCCACACCTGGCAGGTGCAGCCACACCTGCGCTGTCACAGCCCAKAGAAGGTTCCTCACACCCCCTCTCACGGTGCTGGGGGCTCCCAGAGAGGCCCCARAGGAGCACAGAAGAGCCCAGAGCTGCCTGGAGGGGCAGAGGGGAGCCCTGCCAGCCAGGCTGCAGGCCCTGGCACAGAGCTGGGTGTTCCTTCAGCTGCTGGGGGGGTTTATGGCTCCCAGGGCGGGCTCCTCCTGCCATCCACCTCTGTCTCCACGTGGTACAGGACATCAGCCAGCGTGTGCTCCACCACGGCCCCCCAGCCCATGTCACTCATCTGCAGAGGGAAGCAGAGTCAGCCCCACCCTGGGCACTGCTCCCCTCCTCACAACAGCAGTGCCAGGGAGGAATTCCAGGGGTTCCCTGGAACAACACTTCAGCCCCTTTACTGACAAACTGCCAAGAGGAACAAGGTAACAGCACCTATTATCTAATTAAAATTTAATGATTTATTTGCATATCTGTCCTTAYATAATTAAACACAATCCTTTTGGCCACACTACCCAAGTACAGGTGTGGAATGAATGACACCAAAACACCTTTGATTTAAATAATGAGAATCTCAAATGGGGGGAGAAGCTTTTACTTACAGGATGGTAAGTGATGTCCCTCGGGGGATACTTGAAATATGGCCCRAAGTTGATAGAAACCTGTGGAACAAACATTTTCATTAAATCTAAAAATCCAAGGAAATTTCTTTAATCCTTCATTCCCATCCCTTCCTTCCTGAGCCTCCCCACACCCTGTGCAAGCCCACAGGAACAAACATTGCTGATGTTACTCCAGCACTTTGATAATCTTGTTACACATGTGAACAGCAACATTGTTCAGAGTCACTGAAGTGATTCCCATCTCTCCTTTYTCACTTGGCACACTCCCAGAGTGCCCACACTGTGCATTACTGGAAAGGATGGATTTAGGAATTCCCTTCCAAAAAACCTYACTTACTGTGCAGCCTTTGTACAGAGAAATAGCAGGGAAATAAACCCCCTCAAAGATGTCCTTAAAGGCAACTCCTTGGCTCACTCCATTCTTGAAGAATATGATCTGAAAAATGAAGGGTTTTCCCACTGATGGTGGCAATAGTAACCCTGACAAGATAAATCCCTGCTCCCTTTCCCTCAGGCCAGGCTCGTGCTGAAGTGACAGCAAGAACTCACCTGGCTCCCAGGGGCTTGCTTYAGGCTCTTCTCTGCTTTGTCCACAAAATCCTTCTCTTCAAAGTACAAGTAGCTTTTGAATTTGATCAAAGCCTGCAAGAGCAGCAAACAACATGAGGAACAAGGAACTGTTACCTGTCACTGCCCTGCTCAGGGCCAGGTGTGCCTGCTGTACCTGTGAGGAGTGATTCCCACAGCCCAGAGATTTGAGAGCCACGAGGGGAAGGTGAAAGGAGATGTGGGCAATTCCATCCAGGAGTATTTTGCTCTCTTGAGATCAACACTTTGGGCCTCTGCCCCAGGAACCACAGAGGTACCAAGAGGCAGGATGGGGAGGATGCAGGGAAAGGGGCACAGGTGAGGCCACAGCAACTCAYTTCCCACTTTTCCACCTGCCAATGSTYAATCYWACAATGAMCCTGCACCTCACCTTGTCTTTGTAGGTGTCAGGCAGGGATTTGGCTGTCTCAGTATCCTCTGGAAGGCTGATGTAAAAGCCCAGGACATCTCCCTGCCCATAGCCAGAGGAATAGTGCTTCCCTATGGACTGGTGGAACTTGGTCCCCTTTTTGCTGCGCCAGGAGTAGCTGAACTTGTCGTACCCCAGAGGGGCCTGCAGGTTCCCTGTGCAAACAAACACTTCTGGTGAGCACAGGGAGGGCAGCAGGAGCCCTGCTCTGGAATGCTGTGTCAGATACTCACCCAAGGGCTGTGACCAGCCCAGTCTGGCAGCTGTGTCTGGAGGCATCTCGTCCATGGAGATCTCGAAGTACCAGGCGCCCTTGCGCACGCCGTGCGAGGCCCTCACCATGGAGTAGCCCTTCTCCCCCACCACAGTCAGCCTGTCGTCAGAGATCTTCAGCTGGGGGGCTGCAGGGGAGCACAGCAGCACTCATTTCTGGTTTATAACGTGGTCAAAAGGCAAGTGAACAGGCAGAGGTGGATTCCAGCTCTGCCCCTCTGAGAGCTGTGGCACCCAGAACACCTGACAGGTACCGAGGTGYCCCTGTGAGGACACAGCACCTGCACAGCTCCACGAGCTCTCACCTCGGTCATGCAGTGCCAGCAGGACTCGTTCATACAGGCAGGCCCTGTACAGGTCCCCAGGGATTGGTTTCCCAGCCCAGCAGTCCAGCTCCAGCTTCTCGGGGTCRGGCGCGTGCGGGTCGGGCTCGGCCAGGATGTAGCGGTACCCGTCCTTATTGAAGGGGTGCTCCAGGGGGTACCCGTGTGGGGGCAGGCGCTGGGCYGAGAACAGGGGGTCACTGCAACACACACAGCCCAGGCTGGCATCTCCCTGTGCCACCTGCCAGCCCAGCACAGCCCTGCAGAGCTGGCCCTGTGCTCAGGGGCTGCACACTCAGGTCTGTGCGGAGCGAGCGCAGTCACCCGCTGCWAATCACCTACAGCCTGGGATTAATGAGCCATGTGTGATGTCATCAGTGACGTCACAGGGCTCTGGAGTGACCCCCAGACACCCACCAGGGCACAGACAGCTGGGAGGCAGCTTAGGGCATCACAGGCCCTGACTGCTGCCCATCCCTGTGGCCATCCCTGTGCCATTCGTGTCCACCCCCACGTCCATCCCTGCACCCACCCCATGTCCACCCCACGCCCATCCCCATGCCCACCCCTGCCCCCACCATCCCCACACCCATCCCCATGCCCATCCCCATGCCCTGGCTGCTGGCAGCCCCCTCTCACCTCCGTGTTTTCTTGGCAGTGCCCGTGGTGCCCCCGTCCTGCTGYTTGCGCTTGGCGCCCCGGCCCTTGCCGCTGCCGCCCGCTGCCATTCCCCCTGCACAGAGCACAAAGTCACACCCAGGAGCCTCCAGGGACACAGCAGCCACACCAAAACCATGGCCTCAGCTGCCTTTGGACACAGCTCATGTGAGCCAGGCTCTGCTGCCAGCACAGCAAAATCCACAGCTCTCCTGTGGCTGCTGCTTTGGAGGTGTCTGAATTTGGAGCAGAGGCTGAAGGGGATTGAGCAGCAAAAGAAGCTCAAGCTGAGCTTTTCAGGTGAGAATTAAGAACATTTTCTGTCATCAGAAGATTTACAGGCAGCAGCACTGGGATCCGCTTCAGGGACATAATTATTATAATTATTATTATTATTATAATTAATTATTCATGGGGATTCCAGGCACAGCCCAAATCCATTTCTGCAGAAGCAGCAGAAACCCAGCGAGCCTGTGCTGGGGGAACACTGACACCAAGCAGCAAGAAGCACTCAGTGTTCAATTCCCAGCTACAAAACAAAATACACCTAAGCTGAGGAGAAAGGAAAAGCARGAGGTGTTTCTCTCCAGTACCACTGAAATCAGCTTTGTGATTGAGCAGCAGATCAGTCTGAACTCAGCACTCAGTTATAAAACTGTGGGTTAGGAAAAGCTGCAAGTCAAATTTAAACAGACTAATAYCAGCATGTTTTAATAAATTAAATCATACATGCATTTGCCATCCTGCTGATTCAGAAGGAAAGCTACGGAAATTTCAGGTACTGTAGATAAACACYTKCACAAACMACTTYKGTGTGGTAACTGAAATTCCAGTCAGTTCTTCCATTACCAGCACTCCCTTACAGTGTAAGGGATCCAAACCATCCAGGGAATGCCATATTCTGCACAAACATSACCTGATCCAGCTGCACTCTCTGATTTCAGGGCAGACAAACATTCAGGCTCTCCAGTTTGYCAACAATTACTTGCCCAAACCAATTGATACAGAATAAAAACAAACACAAATGTAAAATAAATAAACAAAAAGTTTACGCCAGTCAAGCAAGGCAGAATATGGCAATTAGAAGCTTTTCTAACTACTAAGATTAAAGAATGGAATTGCTGGTTTGTGTTGAAGTCCAACTGCAATCACATCAGGGCACAATTTCATTTTTGAYTGACTTTGGCTTCTAAGGGAATCAAGCAAGAGAAGCTTTGCAAACAACAATACTTAAGTTTTAGAAGCTGAAAGGTAAATATTCACCTCCCAGAGAGGCTCCACCTGCAAGGACAGAAGKGGCACCACGTTTGTCAGTCTCCCAGAAATGAAATAAAAAACAACCAGTGCATGACATGGAAACACCTGAGAGATCTATAACCTGCCTTAAAAAGACCCAGGGAGCTCCTGTCTGCACTACTGGGATGTGTTTAATAAAGATTATTAATRCATAAACCCATTAACAGCTCATTTACTGCAGCAAGGCTGCCCTGAGTGCCCTCAGCAAGRTGGGAAGCAGGAAATCTGAATAACTCAAGCAGGTAATTGAAAACCATTCTAGGAGCAAAGTGAAAAGCTCAGCTTTCAGGGAGCATCTTGATTTATCACAGTCAAGAGAGGGCAGAACCTTTCCAAGAGACAAAGTTAATCTTTCTATGAAAAGGCACAGTGAAACAGCTCTGAGCATGAGCTGGGGTCACAGGACAGTTTAACTGCAGAGCTGCCCAGAGGGAGGGAAATGCAGCTCAGCCCCAAAYACCCAAACCCCTCCTGAGTGAAGAACTTGCCATTTAAGCTGCCACTGGTGGACACAGCACTGTTCTGCTTCTGGTTGTCGTAGGCTGGACCAATGTTGGCAAGATCCTGCAAGAGAGCAAACAATCTGCAGTGCAGGCCTGGCCAGAGGGAGCTCTGAGCTCACCCACTGCTGCCACAACACAGCACAGATCTGCCCCCTGACTGAGCAGGGAGCAACCAGAGGGACCCCCCTGCCCCTCTCAGCTCCCCACCTTCCCCCTGGCTCCCATCACACACCTGGTCTAGAAGCCCAAATTTGGGGTAATCTTCCTCTGGGTCTTTGCTGCCTGGGTCTGGATGCTCTTTCACCAAGAACACATCTCTTTCTTTACACTAGAACAGAGCAGCTTTAGTTACACAGAGTAAAATCATAACAAATTCATTAGCAAGTGTTTAAATCCCAGTAGTTCCAATTAACATGTGTTAGGTGCATCAGCTGCCTGAGAAGCMCCAGCATCTTCACCCTGCAGCTGCAAGTCCTCAGCACACAGGGATGTCAGGAACCCAAACCTGTGGGGATTCTTCCACACATCTACCCTCAATCCTTACCATGGTTTTGACAATGTTGTTGGGCCAGGTCATCTTGCCAGGCCTCTGCCGTGTTGTCATGCACTCCCAGTACTTRTCAATGAAGGGGATGATGTCCTGCAGGGACACAACACACCAGGGTGAGCTCCTGCTGCCTGACAGCAGCAGGGAGGAGCCCAGGSCCCAGGCAGCCTGACCTTGTCCTTGGAGAACATCGTTTTGGGGTGCTCATCCTGGGTCCTGGACTGCCACGTSAGGTTGGCCAGGGCACTAAGGCACATCTCCTTCAGATCTGAGACACAAAACAGCCCAGGGCTGCACTCCCACGTGGTGGGAGGATCAGGCACAGTGTACACAGTGACCACCCCCACAAACTGCAAAACCCCCCAAATTCTGTCCTGGCTCAGCCCTCCCTGAACCAGTCACACCACACACAYAAATCAGCAGCAGAACATTTCCAGAGGAAGGCACACATGGTTGTAAATATGGGGTTTGGGGTGATTCTCCACAGGCCTCAGCAGAGCCCACCCAGTGACTCGAGACAAAGCCAGCCCTCCAGGATGATCAGGCACAGAACATCTCCCAAGGTTCCCAAACTCACTTGCTTGCTTCCTCAGGAAGTAGGTGTTCCCACTGTGGTGGCACACGTTGCAGTGGAAGCTGTAGTTGGTCATGAAGGGCAGACAGGACCTGGGATAAAGCAGCTTTGTTAGGGCTGGGCACGGTGTAATTATTGTTAAAGAACCCCAGAACCTCTGAGGTCCAACACTCCCCTTGTGCCGGCACAGCCCCGTGCCACCATCACCTACGTGGTGTCGATGCCGAAGGTGTCGGCCGTGAACCACTTGGTGCAGATCCCGCACTGCAGCTCGATCTCGCCCAGCTGCCGCGCGTTCTCCTCGTCCCCCGAGCCGCCCTGCACGTCCATGGCCTCGGCGCCGTCCCCGGCAGCGTCCTGGCACCGGAGAGAACCGGGAATGCACCAGTACCCGCGGCCGGTACCGGAGCAGGGCCGGGAACCCAACAGTGCCCACGGCCGGTACCGGAGCAGGGCCGGGGATCCCACAGTGCCCGTGGCCGGCAGCACGGGGGGCTTTGGGAATCTGCCCCCACGGGATTTTAGCGGAATAAACCCCGTCCCTAACCCGCGCTGACAGCAGGAGCTGTTGTGCACACCCAGCCCGTGGGGATGCAGACGGAACTCCCCAAATCCCCCTTCAGGACCGGGCAATGCCGCTGAGGGGCTCCGGTTCCCCCGGGCCGCGCTCCCCTCCCGCAGCTCCTACCAGCGCCTCCTTCCCGTTCGCCGATTCGGTGTCCAGGCCCGCGCCGGCATCGCCCATGGCGGCGTCCCCCCTGCCGGGGCACAGCGGTCAGAGCGGAGCCCTCAGGGCGGGGTCTCCCCGTGCCCCCGGTGCCGCTCGGGCCCCGGCACCCCCGGGCCCGCTCCCGCCGTAACGGGGCCGGGTGC